>PVKH010006075.1:0-21418 GCA_004027955.1 Chaetophractus vellerosus
GATAGGTAAAAAATAAATAAAATAAAAATAATAGTTTAATAGCAGACTCCAACTCTTACTGGTTGTTTTGCAGTGTGCAAGGACTTCTGGAGTTATCCATATCTCATTTAGTACAGAAACGTTAAACTGAAGCTCAAAGAAGTTAAATAATTTTCCCACGATCAAACACTTCAAGTGGAGCAGTGAATATGATGATTAAGAGGATGGAAATTTAAATCAGAACTCCTGGGATTGAGTTATTGCTCCACCACTTGCAGACTACTTGTCTTAATTGTATCTCACTTTTATCAACTATAAAAGGGTTGAGATAATAGCCATTGTGAGGACCAGATGAGCTAAGTAGATAAAGTACTTAGTGACATACCAGGAGCACAAAACCCTTAATCATCTCTAGCTATTGGTATATCCAGAGGCTAGTGTTATGCCTGATTAAATAAATGTCAGTGGACTGAATGAAGGACTGGAAGTGGTATCTGAACCCATGTTTGACTGGCACTCCTCACTACTGTGCTTTTCTGCTTCCCAGTGACCCGCTATAGGCTCTTAATGAGACTTCTTTTTATACACAGCAATGAATACAGAACAACAATGCCATGTTGAGGACCAAAGTATTGTCAATCCAGAAGGCCATTCATCACCTTAAATTATTCATATACCCTGCATTATTCAAATTTGTGTCTTAGAAAAACACAAATCATTGCAGTCAGAGACCTTCAGAATCAATGAAAGGTAGTTGAACCTGTGAATACCAAGGGCTACCGTGATCTTGAGGGGAAAAGCTGAAAATAAGTTATTAGAGATGCATAGGACCCTAACTAGGTATTTAAATGGTGATGGAAATAGAATGAAAAAAACTAAGAAATATGCCAAAATGTTAGCAAGGATTGTGTTGGATTGTAAGATTTTGTGTGATACTCTCTCTAAAATATTTTTGTGTGCTGTTTAATATTCCATTAAATTCCATTATGCTTATGTAATAAGAAAAATATGATTAAAAAATCCAGGTCTTCTGAATTTACAAAATTGAATTCAATAGCTATGCATCTGGAACTTTTTCACTTAGATTCCATTTGAAAGTTGATCAATAGTATAGATCTGTAATACATATCAAATGATCCTGTACTGTATTGGAAATGAAATATTTCAATCTCAAGAGTACTCTGTGTTCCTTGCAAGGTCACCTAGGGAAGGTAGTGAGCACTTCCATTTGGGCCTTCATTCTAATGAGTGTAATTAAAAGTAAAAAATGATTTTCATAAGGCAAGTGAGTATCTGAGCTATAAAATCAAATAGATTGACTAATGGCCTCCACCCACCAGTAATCTTTCTATATGTGTCGATTTCAGTGTGAATATGAAAAGCCTATTTAAAAGAGATGCACAACTCTTAAAACTTTTATGACAGTTAACATTTTTTGGCAGCCTTTGGAATTGACAGATGTTTCTGCCATAAATCTTGACACATTTCAGTGATTCTCATTCTGACACAGAAGATGAGTGATTACAGCAAACCATAATCTTAAGAGGTTTACTGTTTAGAGGTATTTGGACTTTTATAAGCAACATAAAGGAGCCCTGGTGAAGTGCAACTGAGGGTAATTTGACATGCTGAAATTTCCTAAAGGAGTGATGCAACTGTTTCATATTTCCTTTTCAAGGAGAATTATGAATGGTTCTATTTTAATTCATTCATTTATTCAATAGATATTTATTGAATATCTGTTGTGGGCCAAGAAATGCTCTAGCCACTGGAAATAAAGCAATGAACAAAACAGACAAAAAGTCCTGGCCCCTTTCATAGCTTACACTTTAGTGTATGTGTGGGTGGGTTGGTATAGGGGAGAATAAAAACAAACAAATAAGAAATACATAAAACTTATAAATGTCTATAGTAATGCTGAACCATAGAACTTTCTACAGTGATGGAAATGTTCTATATCTGAGCCACCCGATATTATCTACTGGAGATATGTGGCTATGGACACTTGAAATACACCTTGTGTGACTGAGAATTCAAATTTTAAATTTTATCCCATTTTAACTGACTTAAATTTAACCTCAAATAGTTATATGGGGTTAGTGCAACCATATTGGAGAGCACTGGTCTAGACAGTTATAACAACATGAAAGTGGTATAAGGAGGCATGCAGGGCAGGGAGAAGTGGCTGCAATTGTACATATAGAAGGCAGAAATGGCTTCTTTCAGAGACATTTGGGTAAAATATCAAAAACAGGTGATAAAGCAAGCCATGTGGATATTGCTTAAATCTGACACCCAGAATGAAATATTCTGTATTTCCAAGTTTAAGATTAAAAAACCGACAAGATCCTCTAAATTCCTCTATGGTCTTTTGTGGACCTGGACGTTAGCTAGAATATTTTATCAGGCCATATTTTTATTTTAAATTAATTGAACCTAGACTTTTAAATGTTTCGTGATTCTCCAAGTAGCTCTTGACCTTGCATTTCCCCATCATGCTGAGTAATGCTGAGATACATTTCTGGTCACTACCCTCCTTGGGCATCTCCTTACCCCAGCAAAGTGGTTATTTTCTTTTCTTAGGGTTGTGTTAGTCTAAAATTAAAATACTGTGTAAACATGTTACAGAAGAAAATATGCCAATTTGTATAGGTATAAAATTCTCTAAGATTAATGAGAATTATAGGTGATGGTGCAGGAAATCTGAATGCAAAACATTTTAGAATAAAGAGCATTTGTCACTATAAACTGTACATTATGTTAAGGAAATTGAAAGCATTTAAGTATTTATCTTAAATTTCATCACACTGAAATACACCTGTCACATTTTAAAACTCCTTAACACATACTCAATTTAGCCATGACATATTAAATTTTAGATGTTGGCTTTTCCAGTTATAATGCCCTCTTTCCAAAGCTTATTCCAATCAAGAAAATGTATAATCAGGGCTTTATTTTTCTCAGTTAAACTTCAGATTTTCCAATTGTGGTTTTCTTGATTTACTTTAGTACTTAATTTAGCTAGTTAGCCTGTTTGGATCATTAGTGAGTAGTCCTTGTGTAAACAGAAGTGGGAAAAAAAAATCAGAAACGCTATGGAGAATATTTGAATGTGCACTAGGTATCAAGATCTATTAAAATAGTAATCCTGGCTGTCATTTATTGAGTGACACTCAACAAATGTATTGAATGTATAATGAAGAATGGCTGTTATCATTATTACCTTCTTACTATCTATATACTATTCATTTTATACGCATTATCGCATTTAATTTGTATACCAGGTTTGCAAGGTAGCTAGTAATACTTTCATTTTAAAGATAAGAAAATTTAGGATATGCAGAAATTTGCCTAAAGAAACATTCCTAGTGTTTTAGTTTCCTAGACTACTCAAGAAAATACTATGAAATGGGGCAGGTTCAACAATGGGAATTTATTTGCTTACAGTTTTGAGGCTAAAAGAAGGTCCAGATCAAGGCATCATCAAGGTCATGTTTTTTCCCTGAAGACTGTGGCATTCAGGAACTGGCTGCTAGAGATTCTTGGTTCTCAGCCTGTAACATGGTGGCCTCTCCTGACCTCTCTGTTCTCTCTCAGGTTGCAATGATTTCAGTTTCTTACCCTGTAGCTTTCCCTCGCTCTGTCTGAATTTCATTCCACTTATAAAGGACTCCAGTAATAAGATTAAGACCCACTGATTGGGCTGGGCCACATCTTAACTGGAGTAACTTCATCAAAATGTCCTACTTAAAATGGGTTCACGGGGCCGGCTCGATAGCCCAGTGGATAGGGTGCCGGCATACCACATGGGAGGACCCGGGTTTGATTCCCGGAGACCTCTCCTAGTGGGCAGACCGCCTTGGGAATGGCAAGCCGCCATGGGCGGGCCGGAGCCGCCGTGGGCAGGGCAAGAAGCTGCCACGGACAGGGCAAGAGTCGCCACGGGCAGGGCAGGTCGCCCGCTGAAGGAGCGCAGCCAGCCACCCGCGAACTGAAAGCCGGCCGTGAACGCAGAGACCGCCCACAAGCGGGGAAAGCCGCGCCTGCGCGGTGACCACTCTCGGCGCGTCGCCGTGGGGGGGGGGAGGGGAGATATGTAATAAAATAAATAAATCTTTAAAAAATAAATAAATAAATAAAATGGGTTCACACCACAGGAAAGGGTTAAATTTAAGAACATGTTTTTCTAGGGTACGTATAACTTCAAACTACCACACCTAGTTAGTACATAATAGAGCCAGTATTCGACCAAGGACCTTTTGACTATAAAATCTGTGCTCTTTGCATCATTTTTCTCTTTTTAATTATAATTTAAAAATATCTGAAAAATAATATTTCCACATCCTTGTTTTGCCACTTACTGGCTTCATTTACATTTCTAATAAAGTTACTTAATCTTGCTAAGCCTTAGTTTCCTCATCTGTAAAAGGGAATATTAACATCACCTCTGTTATAACGTCTTGTGAATATTGAATGAGATAATCCATGTAAAACACAGAACAAAGTGCTTAGAACAGAGGAAACACTCTATAAATGTCAGCTGTAATTAATCTTTTTATTCAAGTTTCTGCAGATGTAAGTAGGGAATGGAAGACATTATTTGGCATGTTAATTCCATGTGGTTTAATAAAATAGATTGTTTAAACCTTATGTTCCTTCAGTCTTTCCAACCACACCACTCTTAAATATTTATCTTCCATAATTTAGAGATTATGTGCAACCAGATATCATTATTAATGAGCTTAAAGGAAAATTGATTAGCCTCTTAATGACTTCCTTCCCCAGAACTGAAAATGATCCTGGACTTCCTCAGATGCTCTGTGATTGCCGCATTGTGCCACCATTCACTGTTTCCAAAAAGATTGACTTCAGCATCTTGTCCATCCATATACACTCCCCTCCCCCAAGTCCTTAAAGGACTTGATGTCATCTTTTACTCTGGTGACTTTTTAGCAAACTCTTTTCCTTTGTGTGCAAAACGTTGTCAGGTATATTGATGATACAATTTGCTTTTACTTCCACTTTTTGTTTCATAACTGTCGAAATTCACAGAAAGAATTACACTTGCTCTTTGAGTTTCCAAGAATCCCCTGGGACTTTCTCTTGTATGTTCTTTCTAGATTGACCTTCCTCCCCTCTCTCCCTTCTTTCACTTCTTAGTCTCATGTTAGAAATGAACTAGGCTATTCTATCAAATGATCCATTTGGTATCATGAAAGATTTGTCTTTCTCCTGGAAGAAATTGTTCAGTCAAGCAAAAAGAAGTACCCACCCAAATCCCTAGATGGTACTGCCCTGAACCTCTTGCCAAGCCACACAAGAGTAATCAGG
The DNA here is from genome assembly GCA_004027955.1 of Chaetophractus vellerosus. NCBI lineage: Eukaryota > Metazoa > Chordata > Mammalia > Cingulata > Chlamyphoridae > Chaetophractus > Chaetophractus vellerosus. Next base: position 5,311 of record PVKH010006075.1, read on the forward strand.
GGAAATCAGGGTTTTGCTGGTGCCTGGGTCCTTTTGGCTAGCTCACTGGAAAACAAATGTGTGAACGTTTAGGCTGGGGACATGGGGTCTTACAATGACTTCAAGTATAACCTGATTCTATCATCCATTCCCAACACAAATTAAATCGTTGGTTTAGTCCCGATTACAAAAATACAAGTGACAAATACGATGGTGGCAGTATAGATGGGGTTCTGTTCATAGTAGAAATCTGAGGCTTTAGCAGTAAGATATTCAAATAAAAATAAATTTAATTTAATTTAATTAAATTTAAAAGTGAGGAAAGGGAAGAAAAAATACTATGTTAGTTTTTTCACTTAAGTAAAAACTTGACCCCAAAGAATGGATGGTGAGACTGGCACCCCAAGATAATAATATATTAAAAGAATCAATGGTTTGAACGCTAATCTTTTTTTTTTTTTAAGTAGGTACTGAGAATTGAAACCAGGACCTCATTCATGGGAAGCAGGAACTCAAAGCACTGAGCTAGACCCATTCCCCCGAATGCTAATGTTTTAAAAAGGGAAATTTCCCTTCTTATTTTTCTTATTTGCTCCATTCGTTCAGAAAAACAGTTTAATCTCATTACCAGCTTTAGACAAAGAAGGCCATGTTTCTCAACCCACAGATCTTTTCCCTCTCATTATTCTTGCGTATTCAGCAAATTTCTCTCTCAGCTCTTTGGCCTTTGGGCTTGCCAAAGAGTGCAGGCTCTTTGAGCTCTCTCCTCTCAGGCTTTTTGCCTTCCTAACAGTTCTTAATTATTTTCTTTCTTTCTTTCTTGAGTCAGTCCTAAGCTTGGTGTTTTCCCAGACTGTCTTAGTATTTTCACCCCATGGGTACATGGGGGCCCTCATATTTATGCATTCAAAGCCAAAGTTGTGCCTTTTATTTATTTCTTGAATCCCAGCAGGGGTTTCCTGCCTGTTTTTGTATGTAAGTTTCTGCATTAATAGGATGAATCAATATAATGAATTTTCCTGAATTTGTTCAACAACCATTGCCGCTCTAAGAGCTATCAGGACAACAGTTATTGCAACTAATTGGTGGCACCCTCAAGCCCTGAATTTGGCCAGTGCACTCACTGGAAAGAAGTCCTGTTATCCTGCAATTTCTTAGGCTTCTGGGAAATATTAGGAAAAAGAAGATGATAAAATAGTGGATGTGAAAGTGCTTAGTAAAAAGAGACTGATTAAGGGTATAGGGCAGGGAGCACTGAGCATTGTCCAGGGACCTGACTTAGCTCTTTGATTTTACCATTGATTATCTTGGAACTTTTGCTGCTCTCTGAGCTCCACCTTCCTCATGTGTAAAGTGGAGATAATCCTTGTTTCGTGGGAATGGTATGTACACTTTAAATTAGGGACAAATCGTGAAAGGGGGGCTGCTAGTACTGGATGAGGAAGTAGTCATAAAAGTAGTAACAGGATTAGTTGTCGTAGTCCTGAAGGGTGACAATTTAGGCGTTTATCATTCAACAGCATGTTTATTTTATTCTTTTTTTTTTTAAAGATTTATTTATTTTATTACATATCTCCCCTTCCCTCCCATTGCGGCGACGCACCGAGACTTGGTCACTGCGCAGGTGCGGCTTTCCCCGCTTGTGGGCGGCTTCTGCTTCCATTCACGGCCAGCTCTTGCTTCAGTTTGGGGTGGCTGGCTGCGCTCCATTTGCAGGCGACCTGCCCTGCCCGTGGCAGCTTTGCCCTGTCTGTGGCAGCTTTTTGCCCTGCCCACGGCGGTTCCGGCCCGCCCATGGCTGCTTGCCATTCTCAAGGCGGTCTGCCCGCTAGGAGAGGTCCCCGGGAACCGAACCCGGGGCCTCCCATGTGGTATGCCGGTGCCCTATCCACTGAGCTATCGAGCCGGCCCCTATTTTATTCTTCATGTTAATTATTGAGTCAGGTGCAAGGTCCCCACACAGGCCGTGCACAGCACAGCACAGCACAGCACAGCACAGAGAATGCTAGTAACTGTCTCATATAAAAGGTGAGCTCACTAACTCTTTGATTTTTCCTCCTTTCAGGCATTTTTGCCACTTATGGACTATGCATAGCTTAGTAGAAAAGATGGAAAAACTTCAGAATAAGGTATACATTTAAATTTCCTTTTCCACAATTTACCAACTCTAGGATTAAATTTCTCATTTTGCAATTGTATAGTTTGTAAGCTTGTGCAAATAATCAAACTCTCTGAGCTTCTTGTTCCTCATTTTCAGTTCGGGAGTATTTTATGTACCAATAGGTCACAGTAAGGATTGCTAAAGTATATAAGACATATGATGGGAGACTTGGCAATGTTAGATGCTCAGTCAATGTAACAATGATTTAGGAAGGAAGGGAACTGTTTAATGCTTCAAACATACTCAGTCTTTTCAGGTGAATACTGCCAATGCTCGGGGCTTTCAGTGTAAGGAAATCATCTGCTGGAAAGTCAGGATTTTAAGAGTGGAAGTGGATTTTGGAGATCAGGTGTCCAATACCCCTTTGATTTGCCTACTGGGAAAGAGGAGTCACCATAAGTTAAGGGAATCTACTTAACATCATTCAACTATTAAATAGCAGAGCCAAGATTCCTAGTGCTCTTTCTACTATACCAGGAGTTCCCAAGTTTGTCCACTATAACACATATGACAGATGATGCTCACAACATTAGCCAAAATGCTACCCCTTTCCCTCTCACTCAGGGAAGAATATCAAAATGCAAATGAGGGAGAATAATTATTAATAGGCATAACCTTGAATATCCTCTAATTGTAAGAAGGACATTATTTCCAAACTTTGCTACTCTAACGGTAATTATGACAAATGACTTAAAATATTCCTCACTAGAGTGGTGCAATGGTATTTTATGAAACAGGTTGAAAACTGCTGCTCAAAGCAGAGTTTTGTTTCCATGTGTTGTTCAACATTCAGCTTTTGTCAAAAGGGCAGAGCAAGAAATCATTTCCAGGTGTTGCTGGCATCCTGGTTCCCAGATGGTTGGCCTCTACCTCCAGTTTTACAACCATTTTCTGTAACCTGAGTATCATTTTCTAGCTTCCTTTAATTGGTAGGATTTCCAATTCAGCCATATCACTAGAACTCTCCAGGTTACTATTTTTTTTACAGCCATCTTGCAGTGTAACATAGCATGATGACCAAGTACATGGATTCTGGAGCTACCCAGAATGGCTCCACTTTTTACTAGATGTGGGACTTGGAGCAAGTTATTTAGCATCTGTGCACCTCCTTTTCCTTGTCTGAAAAAATAGGATAATAATAGTGTCTACCTCATAGGGCCGCTTTTAGATTTATATGATTTAATATATGAAAAGAACTTAGTATAGTGCCACACATAATAAATACTATTAGAAATATTAGCTATTATTTTTATTATCTATTCACTGGGGCAAAGTCCCAATCTAACTATACAAATCAGATGAAATATAACAATTCATTTATAGCCCCCCAAATCTCTTGCTTCCTAGTAGCTTCAGAGATCATTAATGTTTCTACAGTCCTTTCATTTTCCTTGTGTTTGTCTTACCTGTGCCTTGTAAAAGTTGCATATTTTTACAAACTACTAGAAGTTTCTAATCTGAGTATGTAAGTACCCCGGGTGCTTTGCACCTAAATCCACAATGACAAGCGTTTATTTGGTTTTTCAGGGACAGTGTATTTAATTAATATGTATACAGGGGAAGCAGATGTAGCTCAATCAGTTGGGTGTCCGTCTACTGCATGGGGAGTCTCGAATTCTGTTCCAGGTACCTCCTAAAGAAGACAAGCAATACGCGATGAGCTGGCACAGCAAGCTGGCGCAACAAGATGACACAATGAAGAGACACAAGGAAACACAACAAGAGACACAACAAGTGGGGAACAGAGGTGGCTCAAGTGATTGGGTGCCTTTCTCCCACATGGGATGCCCCAGGTTCACTTCTGGTGACTCCTTAAAAAAAAAAAAAAGATGAGCACACAATGAATGGACACAGAGAGCAGACAAAAAGCACAAACAATAAGGGGGAGGGGAATAAATAAATAAAATAAATCCTTAAAATACATATACGGATACAGGACTTAGTAAAATCATGAAAGTGACCGTACTTAAAGCAGGTGATGAATATAACAATTAGAGTAAAAACAGTGATGCTACAATAGTTCCTTTCTAGGTTACTCAGTCTCACTACTGAGTCTGATAAACATGGTTTTCATGTTTTCTACCCAGCCTGGAAAGCACATTTTCAGGCAAATAAACATAACTCGAAGGATATTTAAAGATATTTGCATGAAATATGAGCTTTATTTCAGTGCATTGAACAGAAAACTAAAAATAACAGTGGCATCAACACACAAGGGCTCTTCTGTACCATGGAAAAGTCTGGAGATAGTCAGTGCAGAGTTGGTATGATGGCTATACAAAATCATTGGAGATCTAGGCTCCTTCTATGTGTCTGCTCCAACATTCTGGCATGGGCCTTTCAGCCTTAAGGTCAAAACATGATCCACAGTGGCTGCTAAAGCTCCAGCCATCAGATCCCCATTCTAGGAAGCACAAAGGAAGGACAAAGAGGGGACATATGAGCTTTTCTCTAATCTTAATTTACTTGTTTAAAACACCATTCTTGGAATTTACACACAACACGTTTGTATATAATCCAATAGACATATAAACCAAGGAGTACATGAAAGTCATGTGGTCTTTCACTGGGGACTCAGAACTAGAGTTGTAGGGTAGAAAGGGAAAATGGTCTTTGGGTGGAAAACTAGCAAAGTTAAAATTTCTTTTGAATCTTGGTATTTTGCTGATTTTCTTCAGTACTTAATTTATTTATTTATTTATTTACTTTCCTTGAAGCATTTTTCCATATCTCTTATAGTCTGTTTACAGTTTAAAAAATCAGTGTTTTTTTTTTCTGTTTGTTTATTTAGGGTTTTTTTCCAAATTTATATATAGCCCTTTTTTCCAAAAATATCTAAGGAAACTTTTCATTAAAACACATGTCAAGGAGGACAGTTTATTTTTTCATTTATCAATTTAACAGAAACATACTATGTACCTACTATATGCCAGGCAGACAGTTGTTTGGGTGCTAGGAATAAGAGAGTGAGTGAAACAAAGCATCTGCCAATATGGAGCTTACATGGTAATGGGCAAGATAAAAAAGAAGCAAGTAAATCTATATATAATGTCAGGTTATAGTAAATAAAACATGGTAGGGACTAGTGAGTATTGGACCTTGAGGAGTGTCATTTTTGATAGGCTGTTCAGGGTAAGGATTCTCTCAAAGAGAAAGGCAATACAAATGCTCTCAGGGAAGTGTTCTTGAAAGGGGAGTCCTTGCTGTGCTCAGGAAGACCTATGAGGGGCATGGTAGCTGGAGTTCAGAGACGGAAAGCGAGAGGTTAGTAAAACAGTGGGAGATATAAATAGGGAGAGATATTGTCTAACCGGAAGAAAATTCCAGGACTTTGAAGAATATAGCATGCATATTACAGCAACTAAAGCAGAATGCAAAATGGAGATGACCATTTCTGTTTTCCTATTTTTCTCTCCTTCAGTTCAGTTATTTTATGAGTGCCTGTTATATGTGAAACACTTCATTAGTTCTAGAAGATAAAAAATGAATAAGAAATGCTCCTTGACCTCAAGGTGCTTACTCTCTATAGACTTCAGAAAGCTTATAAGCCTTCAACTGTGTACCCATATATCCAAGAGATTTCATTTTTCATATTCTGTTCTTCTTAATGCAAATAAGCCTTTGAAAACTACTGCTATTCATTTGCCTTCTCTCCTGAAGTCATGTAGAAATCGTAATACCCCATCCCATTCTTGAATCTGACCCGTGTTTCTTCCTAAAGGAGGATTCTAGGATGTGTGTGAGTGTGCATAGCCTTGTACACATTGCACTTGGACTGGTGTGCCCATCCTCCCTTCTCTGGCACATTTATTTTTCCTTCATGACCTTGTTTAAAACGTATCTCATTGAGAGTATTTTCCCACCTGTTTTTCAAAGAGTTAATTTCCTCTGCCTGTGCTCACCCCTGTATTTCTCATACATCATCGTCATAGTGTCTTATCATGGTTATAGATTACATGTTTATCTTTCCCACTAGAATATAAGTCCCTTAGAAAGAGGAAACAAGACTATTTCACCTTTGAAACTCTGGTATCTAACAAAGTGCCTGGCACCTAGTCCGTGTTTGAAAATATGTTTTGTTACATGAAAAAATCCCCTTTTAAAGAGGAGGCTAATATTCACAGTGTAGAGCCAATAGAAAATTCACAGTTTATGTTTTAATTATGTAATTTTTCTTTCCTGAAATCATTTGAAGGGAAGCTTTTAGCATTTATTGCACATTATTACTTAAATAACATGTGTGTGTTTTCACATTCCAATGAAATCTTCTACAACGTCTTCTATTTATAATCCTTGAGGCACCTAACATAAGACTTCATACACCTGGATGTTTCTTGAATTGAATTGGCTTAGATTTAATACATTTTACTCTGAACATTGGGCACAAGGAGGAAGTGCATAAACTCTACGAAAACCTTACATTTATAAATATGTAAATTTGCTCACTAGACCACAAACTCCACTAGACTGTGAACTCCATAGGGCAGGGGATTGTGGCTTATTCTTGTCTTTACATCCCCTGTGAAAATTGCTGGGATCCAGGCATACAGTCCCTTCTCTGAAATCTTTGGTGCAGTGATGTGCTGTTAAGTGTTTAACAACTGGCTCTCATGAAAATCGTAAAGCTCTCATTTGTAACATTCACCTACTTCCATGTGCAAACACTCCCACCACGTCCAATTTCAAGTGTCCAATGTGAAGTCGCTAACATGATGTTGGAAAGAGATGTACACAATTGGCACCAGTACACCACTGCTAACAGTCTGGATGGCTTTGGGAATTCAGAAGCTTTCCAATTTTAAAAGGCTAATATGTGCATCTGGGGCAATACTTATAATAAAACACATTAATATTTCTGCAGTAAAATAAATGAATATTCACATTAAGAGGGATATAAAAGCACCTAACATATAAAAAATTAAAAGGAAAAAAAATAACAACTTTCAGTTTTCAGATTTTGTTACTGAGGAGTGGGGGTGGAGGTGGGAATTTATGCATAGTATGCATTAGGGCAACATTTCCATTTTTTAAAAAATAATAAAAATAATAATTAGTACTTCAAATGAAAACTATCCCTGGTCTTTAGCACATGCTTCCAGACTGTTTGACTTCTAGTCTTGTTCTTTTTCTGTTCTACACTTCTTTGTAAATTGTTGATAACTGATGAATATGCAAACAATCTCTTGTCTGATAGAATTTCCATTGACTTCCCTCTCTCAGTTTTGTGGAAAAACAAGTTTTGCCTTCCTTAGCAATTCAGCTCAACATTCCTTTACTCCATAGAATTTGGGAGGGTTTTGTCTTTTCCCTTGAACTAGTAGTATAACAACTGCTGGGTTACCTCAGATCATATGAGTAAAATAAATTTTTGAACATATGTTCATTTTTATATCTCATCTATATAAGAGACATAATTATAGTTGTTTCTGAAAATGATATTTTAATACAATAAAGAAGTGAGATTAGACATGTTCTAGAAAGCTCCTGTGGGTGCAACAAGGTCCAGCATAGAAGTGAAGGAGGGTTGGTTTCCACAGTGTCCTAGGTGTGAGACCCTGAGAGTGGGTAACTGTCGTGAGCTTGCCCAGAAAGTTGATTTCCTTCACTGGGCGTGCTCCATTGGAGGCACAGTAGGTTCCTCTGACTGTCATGCGTAGAGGTTGCTGTGGGAATGGATGAAATGTTCTCTTTAAAGTTTAATTCAAGCCTTATTCTAATTTAAAATATATATATTATTTGCTAGTTCTAACTCCTCATATGAATTTGAATCAAGTGACATAGAAACACTCAGTGAATCATTAATTACCTAAGATGAATAGGATTTTATATGAACCCATGACTTAGCTGATGAAGCCAGGCCTTACTGTTAGCTAACTTTATTAGAAATGCAAAGATGTTTTAATTATCAGAAAAGTAGCACTCTCAACTCTCTTCCCTTTCTTATCCTCTAAAACCACACTGTCTGGCTTTATGCACCATTGTGCCAGATTCACAATTTCCCACAGCCTAGAAAGCAGCTCCTAACTAATTTTGTTTCCTGATTCAGACTTTTTGTGTCTACCTCCAAATGAATCTGTTAGCAAAAACATCAAAGAACAGAAAAGAAGCCATTTCAAATATGTGAAAATTTTGTACGCTATGTTAAGATCGATCATGGCTTGGGTAATGAGTTTATGAACACTGGCTTTCTTTCTGAAGCTGAAAAGACTTGGAGCCTGAGAGGTTCAGTCATGTGATAAGGAGAGCTGCCACCACCATTTCTTGCAAGGGAAGGACCTAGCTGGGATTTTGTTTGTCTATTTGTTTTTTAGTGAGTGAGTATGTGTAGTGTCCCCCTTTTTGCACATTTATGCCTCTTATCCATTGGCTATAGTGAGGAAGCCAATCTTTTACTAAGAACAGACCAATAATCCAAGAAAATTTTTTGACATTTTAACAGAGAAAACCAAATTGTAGTTTTGCATGGAGATCCTATCTGATAAGAAAACTCTTAAAATTCTTCTAAACCTATCAAACCTTAGGCAACCTTTATCATGGGAAAATAAAACCCCTTTTCCACAAACCTTCTACAACTTTTTATATCCATTCAGGTTTGTCCTACACTTTCCTGCTTCTCATTCTGCAGCTGCCAGTCAATTTACTTTAGGAAAAAATTACTCTATTTTTCTTAGCAAAAACACATCCTTCATACCTTAAATATTTTAGTTAAAAATGTTTTTGAAACTATCTTCAACCAACATCCTACAAAACACATTTACTTCTCGAAATAGTTTGTTAGAATAATAACTCAATTTGGTTAAACACAACTTTATATTTTTCAACATTTTAAACATCACCTAGCTATAATGCTTGTTTATTTGATCAGCAAAACTGTTGAGTTAGGAAGAACACATCCAAGTAGAATAAAATTCTGTGCTTACATTGTATTAACATTGATGACTCAGAAGACGTACTTATTTTAGTTTAACTAATTATATTAAACGTGTCCCATTTGTCTAAAGTTTACCTAAATTACGTGAACTTGAATTTTAAAAATAGTATTTAGGTGGGTTTGTTACAAATACTCTTTTTCATTGGAAATATTAGAAGTTTGGTTTCCTTAATTTCTGGGACCTTAGGAGTATTAATTTATGCATAACTACTTAGCTATCTTTAAGCCAATTTGAGTAGAGCTCTGTTAAGGTGTTTTATAAGTTAATTTGTTAATTCCATTTGGAGGTATGTAAAATAGCACAGGTCAATCGTACAGACACAAATAGAAAGCTAATAACTTCAGTTTAAAAGAAACCAAAAGAAGCATTGGGGAAAGTCCCAGAGCATCTCAGATGTGAAGCTTCCACTATTCTTTCCATGTGGAGTCAGAATGTATCACCCTCCTAGCACATCAGTGTAAGCTATCAATCATAGAAGCTCACCTGAGCATCGCATATCCAGAGCTTATATAGGGTTTCATTATGTAGGCATAATTCATTGAATCAATGACCATATGGTTGAACACAACCTCCAGTCCTCCTCCCCTTCCTGGAGAACGGGCTAATATGTCATGACTCAAAGCCCCAACTTCCTCATCACATGGCTGGCCTTTCTTGTGGGCCATCCCTGCAAATTTATGCTTGCCAGTGAGGCTGGCCCCACCCTGAGTCATATAGTTGACATAAACTGTCACATGAGATCTGGGACCCACCATAAAGAACAAAAGCCACTCCTATCAGAGGAAATCCCAAGGGTATAGAGGTTACCTCCCCAGGAACTGGGGGCAAAGCCAGTCATTTCTTTATTACACTACACCTCATATTATTTTTATCATCCCAAAATTGAATATGTAGTCTCTTTTCTTGAGAGGAAAGCACCAAGGAATCCTGATATCCGAATCTGCACTGCCCAAACTTCAACTAGATATTTTTTATTTATAGGGTTCAGAAAATACTGAAATCTAAATGCACTTGTAATTCATTCTGATGATTCATGTTCTTTGTGATCACATCCTGAATTATCTCTCCTTAACTTTTTATTTTCCTGAGGTAAACACAAAGCTCCTCCTGTATGCTCAGACATTCCCTCAGGGAGGTCCTTTGACAAAGCCAAATCCAAGCCTGAAGGTTCAGAGCCCTCTGTAAAACTCCTGGGAAGGCTTATCATAGAGAAGGGAAACTGTATTTAGATATTTAAAGGACAACCATGTGTAAAATATTCAGCTCATTCTGTATGGACCCCAAGGGCAAAGTTTGAGTTTGTGGGTAGTACTCTTAGAGAAATTGTTTGCAGTTCCTTGTCAGGGATGATTCTTTAAGGAGCCAGGGCCAGTTAAGAAAGGAATGGCCTCCCATGCAGGTGTTGGAATCATCGGAGAGATTCCCGCATCCGAAGGATGAACACACAGTAGGAATGCTGTAGCTGGAAGTCAAGTGTGGAATGGGTATTTAGAGCAGATCGCTATTAAAATCTTTTTCAAAGCTGAGATTTCCCGTGCCCTCCCTTTAGCTATAAAGATCAAGAATAGAGATTGTACCAGGAATTTCACTAAATGGCATCTAATCACTGCCCCCACATATTTGCATATTTAGAGATGGAGTTTTGATTGGTCTAAAATCCAGGATCAGAGTAGTCTTCCCATTTTCAAGTGAGACACTTTCAAAATAATTCTGTTCCTTCATTATTTCCTCCAGGAGCCCCGATTATTTCTCATTTTTTATTTATAGATTGAAAATTTCATCTCTTTGCAGTTGAATTTATCAACTTTAGGTTGAAACATTTGGTGGTGCCTTTAATAAAAAAATTATTAACTTCTACTTTTAACAACAAACTACCTCACTCAGGGAAATCCAGGAATTATGGTGCTAATTAAACCTAGTAATCTCCACCCCCTTTTTTGGTATCTGAATGGAAGAAGGAAATGTAAAGACAAAGCCTGTCATAAGCTATTATTTAAAAAAGTCTTGATGATAAGAGGAGAGGAAACTATCACTAGTGCATTTATTCTGTTCTTAAAAGGCTTTTCAGATATTGTTTCAGGGCCTTTGTTTTTATTATAGCGTGTGGTACTTTATTGTATTTTAATATTTATGATGTTGCTTCTGCTAAACTCACAGCATATTCGTATTATTTCAGACTGACTGGAATTGAAGGAAAATGAACTCCAGTTCTTTAAAGGAGCCGCAAATAACAATACCCAGTGGCAGAGGGATGATTGAATTTGCCAATATAGCCTGTGCAAGGTTTGCTAATTTAGGAGGGCATTTTCAAATATTACAGTAGCTCGGATTACCCTGGGGAGTTCACTTAGGCAAGGCAAGTGAATCAGTGTTCAAACGATCTTATTTTTAGAATGATTTGCAAAGAAGGAAGAAAAAGTAAATAGATGATTTCATAATTAATACTGTAAGTGCAAATTATGCAAGATCCATTTGCCTTTGTAGAAGGGGCCTGCTGAGCTGTCTTCTCTCCCCAGCCCTGCAGGCTGCAAGGCCAGGGGAAATCCTCCCAGAGTAGAGCAGTGAATTTGCCTGGCAGTTTCCCTATTAAATAGCCAGGCTTTGATCGTCACCCTTAAGCATCCCATTGTCCCATCCCCTCTCCCCTTCCTGCCCTTACCTCCCACCCCGCCCCCATCCCATCAGGCAAAATCCTACAGGCTAGTCTCATTGTTTCTCTTCTGCTCTCTTAATTGGTATTGATAACTGTTCTTCACACAGGCACTGGGAACATTGGTCAAGTGCCTTTATCCTTACAGGGTCCAAAGTGGTTTCCCCACTGGGAAATTAAGCCCATAAAGAATTTTAGAATTCGAGGCTCTGAGTTTAATCTAGTCCAACCCATTAATTTTACACAAAGGGAAATGAGGTCCCAGAAGGTTATGTGACCTGCCCATGGTAGTCTAATTTGTTGGATGCAGAGGGAGTCAAATGTCGTTTCTCTGCCCGGCTTCGCCTCCACGGACACCATTTTTTTATATTGAGTGATTTCTCCAAGGTTAGGAAAAAAGTTAGGGCTGATTTATAACTGGGAACACAATTGTTTATCAGTTATTCTTTAAAACAAACAAACACTGCCTGCTTTGTGAAGCACCCTCTCTGGCCAGTCTGCTTCGGAGCCCTGATTTTTGGTCCAATCAACCAGGTGCCCACAGGTGAGGACTGTCCAGATACATTGTTTTCATTAACCAGCCAAACCTCTTTACTATTACCTGTTGCTATTATACATATGAGGGACACGAGGTCAGAGGTGTAAAGTACCTTGTCCCACATCACACAGCTAAGAGGAGGAACTGGGATTTGAACAAAGATCTTTCTGATTCTCAGGTCTGAGTCTTTATCCACTATTCTATGTTAATTTTGCCTTATTTTCATCCTCAACTGATGAAACCAAAAGCCAAGCATGATTCAAACTGGTTGCAGTGAGGGCCATGTGAGGTTGCATTTGCTACCTGGTAACATCTCTCTTCCGCATTTCAGGCTAATTTTTCTTCCCTTCCTTTTCTGATGTAGGCCTGGAGACAAGCATCTGACCAAAATTCATTGCTCCCTCCAGAACTGACTCGTGTCTATTTCTAGTTATGAATCCCTAAAGCAGTCATTGTTCAAAATGGACCTGCGAGTGTCTGTGGGGGTTCTTTGGGTCATTCTCCCATCTGTGCTTCTCTGGGCTCCGTGGACCTTGTGATCCTTTTAGAAGAAAGCCAGCAGTGCAGGGGCGGAGTTGTTGAATACAAGCCGTTCACTCCCACTGCTGAGGGGAAAAAAAGAAAGGTTCTCTCTATTCTAGTCTTCTTGGGCAGATAAAAGCGTAAAACTTCATGTCTTTGAAATAAACAGAAAGATTTGTTTACTTTTACTGCTGTACCCTAGGGGGAGGGGCGGGAAGTTGGTTTGAAAGAAAGAGCCAGTCAGTGAGAGAGAGAAGGAGAAAAGAACTCCATAGATGGTTGTTTTGAAATATGTTATTTGCAAACTGAACTCTAAAGAAGAGGAGGCTGGTCTTAGCAACTTTCACTGGTAAGTGTGAGGTCGCAGGCTGAGCTGAGCAAGTACAGCTAAGCCTTCTGCCCTTTGTGCAAAAGGGATGCAGTGGTGTATAGTGTGATCAGGCTCCACTTCTGCATTTCCAGAGTCAAGGTCGTATTCTCTCTCTACCCCTCCCACCCATACACACACAGAGGCAGGCACCAAGGAAATTCACACGCTACACTCCTTACCCAACACGGTATGGTGGCTCTTATTGCGTAGGGGTTTGTTGGGTTGGCTATTTGCATTTTCAGGAGTGGCTATAGCTTGATTGAAAGACCCAAGAAGAAGCTCCAGCCCTCAGAAATAAAGATTTAGCAATGCGGGTTCATCTAGTCCTGTGATATTGACCCATGCTTCTCAAATTATAAAAGACTGCTTGCAAAACCAGAATGCTTTTTAAAGTTATATTAAGAAAATTTTAATTGACAAGTGGTGAACAATGGGCTGACAAAGAATGATCGAGGGCTTCAGAGGCAGGCGCTCCTGAGTTCAAATATCATAGAACCATCATTTCTAGCTATTGATGTTGCACAAATTGCTTTCTCCAAACTCTGTGTTCTTTATATACCACCATGAATTATATCCCACTTTGGGGAGATTTCTGCAGAAGGTAACCCCTCCCACAGTTTGTATTTCTGTAACCAGTTTAGGAGAGTGTGCATTTCTGACCTTGTATTTTCCTAATTCTGAAGGCCCCAGTAGGTCCAGATTGACTTCATTTACTACCCTGGCACACACCAGCATCCATTCAGAAAGCTCGCTGAATAGGCAGGCTGGAAGAATGTTAATGCATGTAGAATTATTCCATATTTCAGAACCAGAAAAGGCTATGGTCATGGATGGATGCAGATGCTAAATAACAGCTGGCATAAATCGGAACCTGGAATTGGAATCTAAAACTGAACTTTATCTGAGTTTCAAAATGGACTTCCTTTAACTCTCTCAAAGGAATAAATAAATATAAACACGTATTACATGCTATGGTGCATCTTGACACATAGATTGGGGATATTTGCATTGATATTAAAAGAAAGAATATTTGTGGAGGATCTCTGTATATCTCATAACAGTTGTTAATCGGCTAAGGAGAGTAATTGAATCCTCGGGTTTAGACTTCCACTAATTCAAGTGTGTAATGGAATTGTTGTAGTGGATCTCTGCTGAAAATAGATGGCTGGAGATTTATGAGTTAGAGTCAGACCTTACTTTTCACAAACTTAACAAATACACAGCATGTGCTATTTCCATGTATGTTTGCCTCTCTTTCTATCGCTGAAACCAAAACTCAGGAACATGGAATTGTAACCCTTTCATGCCTGCCTCTACCCTTCTCCTTTCCTTCCTTCCTTCTTTCTCTTTCATTTATTCATTCAATAAACAAATGAGAATTGCTCTAAGACACCTGACCCTCACCCCTTCTCCACTACTGCCATGTCCTCCCCTAGCACAGGAACTTTTCCCCACTTTCCCACTTACTATAATTTATTGAAAGTGCTGGCAAAGTAATTATCTCACTCATGTTAAATACAAATTCTATAAGGACAGCGACCATGTCTACCATGTTCACCATTGCATTTCCAATCAATAATATGGTGTTTGTTACATAATCGGTACTGAATAACACTTGCTTAACTGGGTGAATTGATTGAGTCATGACTGGGTAAAATGCACTGTGATAGGCCCTAAAAGGGTTACTGTCAGAAAAAAAAAAAAAGTGTCTCTTCCCAGCAGGAGTTTGCAGTTTTATTGTGGAGATAAGACACACTCCCTTTGCCTAGTCGAATACAATAGATTACAAGAAACAGAATGAGAGCTATAATCAGTATTGTTGGAATTTAGAGGTGAGCCAGAGCCTTTTGGGCTTTTTTCCATGTGAGAAGATAGAATGGACTTTGAATGAAAGAAAGGGGAAGTGTGGGGAAACAGCCTGAGCTATGTGCAGTGTATACTTGTCAGAACAGAGGGTTCATGCAAAGAATTAGTAATAGGAAAATGTGGATTTGAAGGTAGATCCAGCCTGTGGAAAGTTTTCAATGTGAGCTCAGCTGTTGATATCTTACCCCAGCAGCTACAAGGAGGCTTTGGTCATTTCTGGGCAAGAAAGGGACATGATGGAATCACCCTTGTCATAAGATTAATGTATGGCAGCCGAGTGCAGTATGGATTATCTGTTGGCAAATAAAGTGCATTTTCATGTGAACCTGTGAATTGATATGATAGGAGAGTGCCAGCCTGATTAATTATAAAACCCCATGGGTCAGATTAACAGATAAATGAAGGGGGTTAATCTTGAGGTTAGCGCAATTTATGGAAGCTCAAGCTCAAGTGTTACACTTGAGAGAATTATTAGTGCAGGAATCTTCAGAGTACACAGCATTAACTTTTCAAGCAGAAATACTCTTCTCCATCAATCCTATAGTTTATATTTCTGAGTGGAGTTAATAGAATATCAGAGCACCACATTCTGGAATAGGTTGGTTATTTTTTGGTATTTTGTTTTAATTTTTTGGTGTGGTGAGGAAGGGTAGTTTTCTGGTTTTTTAAAAATCTTTTTCTTGCTTGGGACAGGGTATGTTTTTAACCCTTTAAATATCCCCCTAGTTTTAGATACCCTATTGGAAAAATCACAGGCTCCACAGGCAGATAGCCCTGTGTTTTTATTACTGCACTGGTCTTCACTAGTGATCTTGGATAAGTTACAACTTGTGCCATTTTGCCACAATTAATATCCTCCTAGAGTCGTTCTAAGGACTGTAATTAGATTCGTGTATACAGAATAATGAGCCCTTTGAACATGATAATCATACTTAATATTAACCTAATATATGCTGGACACTGTGCTTAAAGCCCAAATGTATTATCTTGTCTTAGGCCTACTTCCCCCCCAGTAAGAAACAAATGTGTTTTGTTTCTGTGCCTTTGTGCACATCTTTGCCTGGAGGTGTGTGTGTGTGTGTGTGTGTGT
>PVKH010006076.1:0-21606 GCA_004027955.1 Chaetophractus vellerosus
GACGTTCCACTAAATATCTCAACAGCATTCTTCAAAGGTCATGATAGACAAGGAACACTCACAGACTGAAGGACCAAGGAGGCTTCTCAATTAAATGCAATATGGTATCCTCGGTTAGATACTAGAACAGAAACTGAATAGAGTTGAAACAATGCTGATTTTCTAAATCTAGACATTATATCATAGTAAGGTAGGCTGTTAATATTAGGGGAAGTTGATGAAAAGAATTTGGGAACTCTGTACACTGAATGTCACACTCCTGCAGGTTAAAAATTATTTCAAAATAGTGAAAAGAAAAACAAAATGACACTGTATATAAAAAGCCAAGCATAGTTTGTGAACTGTATTAAAAACTTGATAAATATTGTTCTCTTTGAAAATAATTTAAAAATTCTTTCACTTAGAATGTTAATAAATTTTATAGAATGCCTTCCCAGACCTTATGAACTTTCTGTGCTAGAGCAGGGGACATGCTCATTGCTATGGAGTGTATGAAGGAACAGTAAAGAAGAGTAAATACAAATAAACTGCAGGCCATTTAATAATTAGAAAATCAAAGTCAATATTTACAGAAAATTTATGTAACTGTCAATACATAGGGACTTCTACCCTGTATCAGTTTACTAAAGAAATATTGGTTAAATAAGTGGATTTATTTATTCTTTAAAAAATTGTATTATGGTATTAAAATTACTGGTGTATGACAATTTAGCATTTTGCCTAAGAAAAAGATGAAATAGCTTTGATTTGTTACTTTAATAGGACTCAGCCTTCAGGAAAATGTTAATTATGACAATTTTTCCAGAATCTTGAAGAAGAGAGGTTTTTGAATTATTTCTATTATAAGAGTCTAAACATTTCACAAATTGTCCATTCTCATTCTCTGCCCTTCCAACAGGAGGTTTCAATTTTTGGTCTACACACAGCGTAAAACCAAAGATTGTGAAAGATTATTTATTAGGAAATGGAAAAAAAAACTGAACTTGATCGTTTTTTTTTGTTTTGTTTTTTTGAGGTACCAGGGTTGGGGATTGTACCTCAGACCTTGTATGTGGGAAGCAGGTGCTAAACCATTTAAGCTACATCTGCTCCCCAAAGTTAATAGGTATTTTAATCATAATTTTAATATTATTTTTGCATAGACTGTATAATGTACTTCATTATTTGAGATGTGTTCAGCTAAATAATCCAGGAAAATTTTATGTAATTGGCTTAAAATAAGGAAAATGATAATCTCATATATGATTCTAGAGCCAGAACTCTTCCACATTTAATTCAGTGGCTCAAGGCTTTCATTAATATCGATATGATTTTCATTACTCCCTTTTGCCACCCACAGAGTTTTGGTATCACTATGTTTGAAAGTCAGCTATATCAGTTCCAGGCTTCACATGAAGATATGATATACGCAACTCTTTTAAAACCTTCCCTTTCATCACATTTATTATGAGGGAGTAAAACCTTTCTGAAAGTCACCACAGCATATTACTCCTCAACCAGAGTCATATAATTTTCCCATTACTAAACTAACCCCTGCAAATGAAATGGAAACACCATAATAGGCTGACTTTCACTCTTGGGACTGGAGAGGTCACCTTCCATGAATACATGAAAAGATAATCACCTAAACAAAATTGTGCTCTGCTAGCAACAAAGATGTGGAGTAACGGCTAAGTCGGTAGTACCTGCCTCCTGGATATATTAGTACAAATTTTATTTATAGGATATATAAAATAGACAAATGTTAGGAGGAATGCCATTTTTAATCGGTTAGGACAAATAACAAAGAAGAAATTGTGATTTAGAGTCTATATTATTCACATTGTCCAAAATTTAATTTAAAACAAATACCTGGCACTCCAGGAGAAATGCCAAATGTCCAAATATACAAAGGGTCAAGGACACCCCAAACAAACTTAATAAAAGTACAAAGCAGGAGAACTTAATTGACCAGATATCAATAGCTATAAGGTAAAATTATTATGAAGAAGGTATAGCCAAAAAGATAGACAAAATACCAATGGAACAAGACAGAAAACTCAGAAATAGATTCACATGTATGTAGCAGGGAGCACACTTGTGCTCACCTGATTTATGACAAAATGAGTTCTGCAGTGCACTGGGAAAAGGATGAGCTTTCTTATAAGTAATGTTGTATCAACCGCATTTCTACTTGGAAAGGAAAGGAAGTTGACCCCTACCTCACATAATACACAAAAATAAATTGCAAATGGATTATAAACCTAAATGTGAAAGTTAAAAAAATATAAACTTCTGGGAGAAAACATAAAAGAACATCTTCATGAACAAGGGGTAAGTAAAGATGTCTAAACAAGCTATCAAACTATTAACCATAAAAATACTACCTGATAAATCAAAATTCATAAAAACTAAGAAACACTATTTACCAGACATTATTAAAAGAGTAGAAAGGCAAGACATAGAGTGCGATATAATATCCAAATAATATATTTCTAACAAAGAACTTATCCAGAATACTTTGAAAAGAATTTCCTATAATCAATAAAAAATACAGGCCATCCATTTTTTAAAAATCTGAAAATGGACATGAACATACACTTCACAAAAGAGGATACTCAAATGACCAAGAAATATTTGAAAAGGTACAAAAATCAATTAGTTGAATTAGGAAACAGCAAGTGAAAACCACAATTCAATTCAATTACATGCCTAACAAAATCACAAAAATTCGAAAGACTGATGCATGCTGAATATTTCTGAGGACTTGGAACAACTGGAATTATACTGCTTGTGCTGGTGAAAACTGTTACAATTACTCTGGAAATCTTTTTTGCTGTGTCTATTACAGCAAAACAAATATTATGTACATTTTGTATGTTTGTATATATGCTGTGTGGTTGTTCAGCACACGGAATATTCAACAATGCCCTAACAGTCTTATTATTAAGAGTGCCAAATTGGAATCAACCCAAATTCCCATGAAAATTAATTTGGCTAAATAAATTGTGGAATATTTCTACAAATAGAATGCTATACAACAATGAAAGTCAATAAACTGTTACATGCCACAATATAGATGATCTTTACAAGCAGCGTTGAGTGCAAAAAAGCCAGTTAAAAGAGTAGATGCTGTCTGATTTTC
This sequence comes from Chaetophractus vellerosus, assembly GCA_004027955.1. NCBI lineage: Eukaryota > Metazoa > Chordata > Mammalia > Cingulata > Chlamyphoridae > Chaetophractus > Chaetophractus vellerosus. Next base: position 3,125 of record PVKH010006076.1, read on the forward strand.
ATTGCTCTGGTTATTCTGCTATTTTTTTTAAATCAACTTCAAACGTATTCTACACACTCATCTTTGTGATGCTGGGACTGGAACACTGAAAACCATATTTATGCTTTACCAGCTGGCTCCCAGCCAGACTTTACCAAGAGTGGGGTGCAAGAGTCTTCAAAGCTGGGAGAAATAGAAGGGACTTGCTCTTTTCTGCTTGCTTCCTGTGCTTGTCAGCCATGCCCCAGCATTTGTCAGACTAGCTCTCTCCTCCAATAAAGGCATTTGCTTCTGGTCTGGATTTTCTCCCATCACTCCCAGAACTAATCTCATTGTACCTGCTCAAAGATACCAGCTCTTCGTCCTCGGAAATCGTGGCCCCAACCCCATAGGGGCCCATGTCTCGGCTAAGGACACCAGTATCAGCTTCTCACTCATTCTTCAGAAACCTGAGCTTCAGCACCTCAGAGTTCAAGCTTCTAAGTATTAATAATTCCAATCTCTTCTATTTGTTTTTGTATAAGCGAACACAAAATATTATATTGTCAAATCAGACTCACACATTTCAGATCTCTTAATCAGTACCAAGCTTTAATAATAATTTAATGCATGCAGACAATCAAGAGGCTTAGACCAAGCACAGAAGGTCTTGGGTATAAAGTATGGCCCTTTTGGTTCTTCTTTACTATGTCAGACATCCATTCTTTGGCCAAAACCAATATATGAGAGCTCTAAAGAACATTTAAGCTATGAAACACTTCCCTTTTATACTCCAACAAATTATGTAGCTCACATGACATTCTGCAAGGTGCCATGCCTCACAAATTCATAGATATATGGTATATTTATAGTAAGTTATCTTTTAATCAGGGTCATCTTCCAAGGGCACAGAGAATAAGTTTTCTTCCTTCTAACAAATACCATCATTCTACTTATGTGGAAGACCAGTTGACAAAGAAATTAGACTCATTAGCTGCATCTTTTTCTGTCCCCTTCTTCACAAAAAAGGAATTAATAGATACAAGTCAGCTACTTTAATTCTTTCCTTCTTCCCCCAACATTGGATTGGTTGTCATTTCTTGCTGTTATTTCTCAGATTTTTGTAGTGTTTTCTTTCTGCTCTTTATTCTCTAATACTTGGTATACAAGTATTTGTTTTAAATTCTTTTAAAATAACTTGCATAGTTTCAATCTCCTAATTGGATTTCACTGACACACCATTCATATAAATTTCAATATCAGGCAAAATTAATTTATTGTGATAGGAATCAGAAAAGATAAATATCTTTGCAGGAAGTGCAAGGTTGGTGATAACTTTGAGAGAGGATGTGGAAACCTTCAAAGTACGGATACTATTTAATATTCTGTCATGCGTGATGGTTGAAAATATTTGTTAATTTTGTAAAATTAATTATGATTTGTTCATATATTTGAATATAAGCTGTAGTTCAAGGAAAAACTTGCTAAGAAAACATGTACTCAAACATACATGCATATATCCACACTTCACACACACATTCACATGTGCATATATTACGTACGTAAATTTGGTAGGTATGTAAGTATTTATATGCATGTGTTGTTTGTTAAGAAAATAGTAGGCATGAATTTTTCAGGACATTAACTCAGGGGCACACAAAATGTAGCTTTTTAAATTATTTATATATGCATTTATTATTATCACTATTAGTTAAAAGGTGTGTATGCATTAAAGTACCTGTATTATTCCATATAAAAATGTTAACAAGTGGATACTTCTAGAGGATAGTTTAGGGGTGATATGATGTATTGAATAGTGGCCCCTCAATAGATATGTCCACACAAAACTTCAAAATGTGACCTTATTTGAAACAACTGTCTATGCCAGAGGTTCTTAACCTTTTTTGTTTCACGGGCCCCTTTGCCAGTCAGGTGAATACTATGGACCTCTGACTAAATCCACACTATACTGTGTGTTATTTAATAAATATACCACACCTGCACCAACACGTCCCCACAAGAATAATGTTTTTTGAATTTCAATTCAAGCTCACGGACCCCTTGTTAAGGGCCCCTGCCCTAGAGCAATCTGAGGAAGCAAAGCTCTGCAGACACCTTGACAATGGACTTCTGGTCCCCAGAACTGTGAGAGAATAAATGTCTGTGATTTTAAGCCACTAAGTTTGTGGTAATTTGTTACATTAGCCGTAGGAAACCAATACAGCTGGGAAGACACTGAGGACTTGACTTTCCATAGTGATGACACATGGGACAACAGCTATGCAAAACTGTGCAAGCTGACCTCATTTTATTCCACTTGGCTTTACTGAGCTTTGCAGATACTGCTTTTTGTAAATGGAAGATTTGTGGCATCCCTGTGTCCAAAAAGTCTATTGGTGCCATTTTCCCGATGTCTCTGGATCACATTTTGGTTACTTTCATAATATTTCAAACTTTGTCATTATTAATACATCTGTTATGGTGATCTGTGATCAGTGATCTTTGATGTTACTATTGTAATTGTTTTGGGGGCACCACAAATCCCATTCATAGTAGACAGCGAACTTGATTGATAAATGCTGTGTGTGTTTTGACTCCTCCACCAATCGACCTTTCCCTCATCTCTCTCCATCTCCTCGAGTCTCCCTATTCTCTGATACACAACAATATTGATATTAGGTCAATTAATAACCTTACAATGGGCTCTAGGTGTTCGAGTGAAAGGAAGGGTCACAGGTCTTTCACTTGAAATTAAAAGCCAGAAATGATTATGCTTACTGAAGAAGGCATATCGAAAGCCAAGATAGGCTGAAAGCTAGGCCTCTTGCACCAAACAGTTAGCCAAGTTGTGAATGGAAAGGAAAAGTTCTTGAAGAAAATTAAAAGGGTGACTCCAGTGAGTGCAGGAATGGTAATGAAGCCACACAGCCCTATTCTAATGTGCAGAGAAGACAAAACCAGCTACAACAGTCCCTTAAACCAAAGCCTAATCCAGAGCAAGGCCCTAACTCTCTTCAATTCTGTGAAGGCAGAGAGAGGTACGAGGCTGCAGAAGAAAAGTTGGGAGTTAGCAGAGGTTGGTTTCATGAGGTTTAAGAAAAGAAGCTGGCTCCATAACAAAAAGTGCAAGGTGAAGCAGCAAGTGCTGATGTAGAATCTGCAGCAAGTTATCCAGGAAATATTGCTAAGATTATTAGATGAAGGTGGCTACACTAAACAAGAGATTTTCAATGTAGATGAAACAGCCTTATTTTGGAAGAAAATGCCATCTAAGACTTTCATAGCCAGAGAGAAGTCAATGCCTGGCTTCAAAGCTTGAAAGGACAGGCTGACTCTTTTGTTAGGGGCTAATACAACTGGTGACTTTAAGGTGAAGCCAATTCTCATGGACCCTTAAGAATTATGCTAAGTCACCTCTATATAAACTCCTATAAATGGAACAACAAACCCTGGATGGCAGCACATCTGTTTACAATATTGTTTACGAATATTTAAGCCCAGTGTTGTGACCTACTGCTCAGAAAAAAAAAGATTCCTTTCAAAATATTACTGCTCGTTAACAATGCACCTGGTCACCCAAGCGCTCAGATGTCGATATATAACAAAATTAATCTTGTTTTCATGGATGCTAACACAACATCTGTGGCAGTTTCATATTATTTATGACTTACAAAAAGAGATATGTTTGTAAAGTGGTCTGTTTCCCTGGACGTCATACCCTTTGATTGTATTAAATTCAAAGGTTTTACCTTTACTTGCTCATGTTAAGATTAGGGCTTTGATTCGACCATGTCATTAGGGTGTGCAGGGTTGAATCCCTACCCCCTTGGCAGGCTATATAAACGGACACTAACTCAAGGAAACCACAGAAAAAAGATACACAGAGGAAGAGAGACGACTCCATAGACACAGAAGAGGAGAAAACTTTGATCCTGTGGTCCCAGGAAGAGAAATGAGCCCTTTGCCTGAAAGTTTGCAGCTGAAGAGAATAGAGCAACCGAGCCCTATGCCAGCCTACAGCTGGGAGAGGAAGAAGCTGGGCCCAGAGAGCCTCAAGAGGAAAAAGGAAGGATGAACCCTCACAGACATCGCCCACTGTCTTGCTTCAACACGTGGCAAAGGACTTTTGGTGAGAAACCAATCTTGAGTTGGACTCCTTAGGGCCTTGTAACTGTAGGCTTTTACCAAAATAAAGTCCCTTTATAAAAGCCAGCAGATTTCTGGTACTTTGCATCAGCACCCCTTTTGGCTGACTAATACAACATCCTTTCTGCAGTCCATGGATTAAAGAGTAATTTTGACTTTCAAGTATGATTATTTAAGAGATATACGTCATATGGTAATGGCTGTGATAGGCAGTGATTCCTCTGATGGAACTGTTAAAAGTAAATGGAAAAGATTCAGCATTCTAGATGCCATTAAGAACATTCATGATTCATGGCAGGAGGTCACAATATCAACATCAATAGGAGTTTGGAAGAAGTAGAGTCCAACCTTCAGGATCTGAAGGCTCAGATGTTGGGTAGCATTTTTTTTAGCAATAAAGTATTTTTAATTAAAGGATGTACATTGGTTTTGAGATGTAATTCTATTGCACAATTAAGAGACTACAATAAAGTGTATACATAACTTTTTATATGCACTGGGAAACCATAAAATTCATGTTATTTGCTTGATTGCACTATTCTCTAAATTGTGATGGCCTGGAACTGAACCAGCAATATCTCTGAAGTATGACTGTATTATCTTATCATCTCAACTGCACAAACTGCTTAATGTTACATTGTAGTGTTAACGTATTCACTATCTCATGATTGATAAACATAATGCATGACATTTGACTTTCTTTTCTAGTGAATGAGACAAATAATAAACCCACAATTACAATACAGTGTTGTGTTATATAAAAAAAAGTAAACCTCTTAATGGGCACACAATAAAGGGGATTCTAAATTACCTTAGTTGGGGTAGAAAATATTTCATGAAGGTTTTGACTTTTGAATTGGTGAGCCAAATGGTGGTAGCCGGGATGATTCATTGACAGTGGTATTTGGGAAGGTAGGGGGCGAAGGTGATGGAGTGGAGAGAAGGAAAGTTTGTTTTTTACTTTTATATTAGTGTGAACAAAGACAAGGTAGTGTTGGAGATGATAAGTCTTTGGGAACGAAACTCCAATGTGTTAAGCATATATTAGAGTGCATTTGGAAATATGGCAGGAAATCTGGAAAAGTAAACAAGGCAGATGATGGTCTTGTAAACTATATAAGAATTTGGATTTTTTTTCCCAATGACTACAGTGGGAATCCAATAGAAGGAGCTCTCTGATAATAAAATGATACCCCTGACCTTAGAAAGTTTGTGTATTTCCCTTAACATAAGAGAATAGATAAGCATAACATCATGGCCTGAGATTCTGAGAGAAATGGCATCTCAAGAAAATTACAATGCACATAAAGTAGAGATTTGGATTTTCAGTTGCAGCAGTTTGATGAGTAAAAGAAGGGAGAAGTTTCTGAAGACACAAGAGTAGTCGCACAAGAATCCCTCCAGTGAATTCACAGAAAAATTGGACAGCAGATTTAAGGAAAGACAAATAACAAAGAATAAATATGAGAGAGTATTTTTGAAACTGTAAGGATAGCTCTAGGCTATTTAAAATCTCATTTGGGTTGAGGCTTCAAGAAATAGCAAAAACAATGTAAAATCCCTTTTAATTCTCTCTTTTTTGTGTCAGTTTACTTACATTAAGAGCAGATTTTTTTTTTATAAAAAATCAAAGTATATCTAGGACTTGTTTGCAGTCAATTGTATAATGCTGATGGATTACGAAATAGAATTATTAAACTCTTACTTTGCTTTTGCTTTCTCTCTCATGGAGAATGGTGTCCATTCTAAGTACATTTAACCTAATGATGCACAATATGGAGAGAATATGAGAGCATCTAAGTCTGGATAAAATAAATCTGTGTTATTGAGATAACAGCATCATGGATTACGACTTTTTAAGATTCACAGAGAATAGGAGAGTTATCTGAAGTCTGGAAATAAATAAACTTTTTGTTCGTTTGTCATTGAGTATTTGGTTTTTTATTTTTTATTTTTTTATTCTAAAGAAACTTTAGTTTAAAAAAATGTTACATTAAAATATAGGGGATTCCCATATGCCCCACTCCATCCTCCTCCCACAACTTTCCCACACTAGCAACATCCTTCATTAGTGTAGTACATTTGTAACAATTGGTGAATACATGTTGAAACACTGCCACTAACTGTGGATTATAGTTTACATTATAGTTTACACTCTGCCCTGTGCAATTTTGTAAGTTACGACAAAATATATAATGGCCTGTATCCATCATAACAACGTCATGCAGGACAATTCCAATGTCCCTAAAATGCCCCCATATTTCACCTATTTTTCCCTCTCCCTCCCCTCAGAACCTCTGGTGGCCACTGCCTTTACATTAATGATACAAGTTCTTCTATTGCTAGAATAACAATAAGTCTATAGTGAATAATATTAAGTCTACTTTAGTCCATTGTTCATTCCCCAATCCTGAGGATTTGGGGACAGTGGTGCCCACTCTGCTTCTAATTGAGAGGGGGCTTAAATCCCATGTGGGAGATGGATGGAACTAGAGAATTCTAGAACGGAGTTTTAGGGGAAATCACAGTTTAATCCCACACTGTGCTCAATTCAGATGTCACATACATCAAGGTCATTCTATCAAATGTGTGGGAAAACCCAACTAAAATCTAATTTGAGGGAGTTTGAGAAGAGTTGTTTTGTTTTGTTTTTAATTGATTTTTATTGATACATGTTATTAAAGCATACAATTCAGAGAAGATTGTAAAGAAGGCATTTTCCTAGAGAAAGAAGAACCTAGAGTTTGGTTAGAGTGGGCAATTCTGAAATGATTATGGTGTTTGTCGCAAAGATTTGGGCCCTGTCCAACCCACTATAGACTTATGTCTCAGGGAAATTGGTCTGTAAGTAAAAACTGAAAGATTTATTTATTTATTTATTTATTTTATTTTTTTTTAAAGATTTATTTTATTACATATCTCCCCTTCCCCCCGCTGCGGCGACGTGCCGAGAGTGGTCACTGCGCAGGCGCGGCTTTCCCCGCTTGTGGGCGGTCTCTGCGTCCATTCACGGCCAGCTTTCAGTTTGCGGGTGGCTGGCTGCGCTCCATCTGCGGGCGACCTGCCCTGCCCGTGGCGGCTCTTGCCATGTCCGTGGCAGCTTCTTGCCCTGCCCACGGCAGCTCTGGCCCGCCCATTGCGGCTTGCCATTCTCAAGGCGGTCTGCCCGCTAGGAGAGGTCCCCGGGAATCAAACCCGGGGCCTCCCATGTGGTATGCCGGCGCCCTATCCACTGGGCTATCGAGCCGGCCCCCTGAAAGATTTATTTAAAGGTTGGTGTGGGAGAAGAGGTATTCACAGATTCATAATATATTCCATTATTGTGAGCAATCCTTGCATGCCTGCCTGGTAGAAAATCAGTGATTCCCTATAGTGGTGGAAGAATGTCTGTTATGAATGATTTTCCTGTCCTGTGAATAATGGTAGAATAAGGGTGGACTTTAAACCTCTGGAAATTCCTAGAAATGTTTGACACTATTAGGTTAAGGAAGAAAGGAATATTTATTCATATGAATCACCTGGGTCCAGTATAAATGTAGGAAAAGCAATCCATTCAATGGTACTGTGAAGAAAACAACCAAACAGTAAACAACTTAAGTTGTTGAAACATAAGGTGCTTGAGAAATGGAGGAAGGAATTTGGCAATTCACAGATGAGGCCAGGGATTCAGTACTTCAAAGCAGAGACTCTGGAGCAGTCTTTAAAACATGAAAATTAGAATGGGTTTTTCAATATCTCTTACATTCTATGATGTTTCATAAAACCATTAATTAAACAAATATTCATCATTTGCCTACATTGTTCCAGGCCACGTGTCACACTGCATCTTCCTAAAGGAATAACACTTGGTGTTGGCTCTTGAGAGGCTTACACATGAAGAACTGAGTGAAAGAAAATGCTCCCTGTGAGTACTGAGTTACATAAGTGAGGTGGAAAAATATGTTAAGCAGTTTTAATGGTTCTTTTTTGTTAGTAGTTTATGTGCTAAATTAGAGGGGTATGAAAGTGAAGATAGGAAAAACAGTTTAGAGACTATGGCAATCATTCAGATAAGAGATTTAATGAGAACAGAGGTAAAGGTGCATCAGTGAACATAGGAGAAAGAAAATAATTCAAAAGACAGTAAGGAAATGAAATCCATAGAACTCAATGATTGGCTGAATTGTTGATAGGATGGAAATCAAGAACCCTGTGAAGATGTCCTTGATCCTGGCTAACATGACTAAATGAATTTGGAGGTATCACTTGTGAGGTAGGGGATATAAAAGAGGAGCATATTTGGGGGAAAATATAAGATCAATCTTAAATGTGTCTACTTTGTAGATACCTCTAAGACATCTATGTAGGGACTTGTTACCTGATATCTATGCTACCTGTTAACCATATAACTGAAACTTATAAAATATATAAGTTTGATATAGGATTGTGGGAAGAGGGCAGAACCATTGTTCCAACCTGCCCCAGGCAAAAGCAGCAGAAGAGACTTAAAGACCCTCCTCAAAATTATGGAAAACAGTTAAAGGGCTGCATTTACTGGGCAAGTGCTGAATCAAGAAAACACAGATTCAAAGAGCCATAGAAGAAGTTCCTGGTACCCTTGGTGGCCATTCTCTTTCACCTCCCCAGAGCAGTGTGAAGCTGGCTGACACTCCCTTTGTGAGTCCCTGGCCTCCAGTTGGGAAAGAATGATCTGGGAAACTCCTATCCAACTTGTCCCCTCCCAGAATTTGCTCTCCCGGCAAAACAGTTTGAGATAATGAAAGCAATGTAAGAAAAATTTGAGTCAGGCATCCTAGGCAAAGGCTTATCTGCTTTAAGTTCTGTGATGGAGCACCCAGGAAAGCCAGAGGATTTGTTTCCTGGGGAGTAGAGGGTACATTCAAATTCTTGTAAACAGGGTCACTGGCAAGTACAAGCCCAAGACAAGACGCAGACAAAGAAGATAGGGATGACCCTGTATCGAGTGAGGCAAGGAGCTGTGTAAAACAACAGCTTCCCACCAAGCTGAGGTGGACATGTTGCACCAAAAGACTCAGACAAGTCCATCTTGGGGAGTAATGAGCATTTATTTAGGGGGCTAATGCGGGGTCCACATCCTCTGTTGTGGGAGGATGAAATGGTTTTGAGCCTTTTGGCCTAGTCCTCATCCTTGGTGGCAGGAGAAGAGATGGCACTTCCCAGTCTTGACATCCACACTCACTGACAGAGGAGGGGGATCTTTTATGGGGCATGTTTCTGTGCAGCTGGGGAAGCAGGGGAGAGATGCTTTCCAAGGAATGCAGTGAATTGCTCATGAACCACAAGAACAGGAAACAGATCCTAAAGGAACAGATGCCTTTGGCAAGGCAGGAAAGTTTTGCTGATATAGGGGTGATTAGGACAAGATTTATTGATCAGTCATCAGTTTACAGCCTTTTTAACTACTCAGGCTTCAATCTGGAGAGGAAAGAACAGGAAGGTTGGGGGATAAAATGCAAAGTCATGTATGATACAGACCCTGTACTTTACATTTTCCATGGGCTGATCATCTTGATAAGAGAGGTAAATGCAGAAAGAGAACACTAGTCAACACAAAGCCAATTTCCAAAGACTCTGAAAGGTGTTTTATGCATTAAGTGTTTGGTTTTGTTAGCTTCTGGAACTCAAGAAAATCTCTGTCATACCACCAGCTAGATACAAACTCAAGGAACAAATATCTCAGGAACTAAATTCCAAAGTTAATATTTTAAAATATTAAAATATATGGTAAGCAATAAAATAATTCAAGACAAAGAAATAGGAAATGATGGTCCATGCAAAACCAGAAGATAAAAATTCAGAATCAATGTATAAGACAAGTATGTGGACATAATATAAAAATTATAAAAGATAAAACAGATCTTCAATTATACTCAAGGAGTTGGAGAAAAATACAGAGAAATAACTAAAGTATATGGGGAAACAATGAATGAAGAATATGGGATCTCAATAAGGAGATAGAAATTTTATAAAGGAATCAAAATGAACTACTGGAATTGAAGACCACAATAACTTAAAGGGAAAATTCCCAGGTTGGTTTCAACAGCAAATTGAGGATGGCAGAAGAATCAGTGAACTCAAATGGAAGACAATTGAAATGAGTCAGGCTGAGCACCAGAAAGAAAACATAATTAGAAAAAGTGATGACAGCCTAAGAGACTTGTTGGGCACTGTTCCAACCCAGCTCCTGAAGTGCATGGGTCAGGGCTGCCGCAAAACCAAAGGACACATCTGGCACATAGTCAGACATAAGCTTTATTTACTGGGACTTAGGGATAGAGAGATTCTCTTTTGTGGCAACAGTTCAGAAAATGAAGATAGTGCTCCATCAAGAGGTGGAAAAATGAGGGGCAATATTTAGGGTCTCAGAACTAAGAGATTTCATAACAGAGTTTCTTCTAGTGTCACATAAAGAACATAAATGGAGTCTGGTGATGTTATTGTAGAAAGGAATTATGCAGCCTGGAGAAAATTGCAGTTTATGATACCATCTGCACACTGTTTCCCTGTGAGGAGGTTTATTACATTTTAATTTGTGTCCTGGGGCATCCAGGTGGCTGCTTGCTGCAGGCTGAGTTTCCCTTAGTAAAGGAGAGCCAAGGCCTAGGACCCACTGGACCCCCACAATCCACCCCATCCAGTAGTCTGCATTGCACATAAGACACAAACTGCATCAATATTTCACAACAACAGTACAGCATACAATAGAATACTGAGGTCTGTGCCCAAATCTAGGAAACTTACAAAGACATGTCACCAGGGCTAAGAAAAGGAAATAAACCAATTTGACAGGGAATCAATAGTTAATATCTTGCATGTGATTTAAAACTTGTGAGACATTTTGAGAGTGATCAGGAATATATACACAACACTGAACATTATTTAATGAGAAGATCTTGTTCCAAATTTGTTGAAGGGTCATCTTCTGCCATGTCAGTAAGGTGTTTCACACTGTTCAATTTGCAGGAGTTATGGTCCAAGGCAGATTGTGTTGGTCTAACAGTATACAAGTAACATTTTCATTACCAAATAACAAATTACTAGGTAAGGGTGTCCTATGTGCAGACTTTTAATACCATACATTTTCCCCTTTTAAATTCTTTGAGTATTTTGCAGTGACATCAAAAACTAGTTTAGGCATAAGGAGAGTCTACAAAGACACACATAAGGCCTCAGCTATTTGCTGTCTTGATTGGTTGCCTTTTTACCTTTACCTGTCAGCTTTCAGGGAACCAATGGGGAGGACTTTCTGTTTGGAGTTATCCAAGAATTCTTTTGAGCCTAGGACTTTCACACTGGACCTTGTGACTAGGGTCTTTAGTGGGCTTTATTATGACTAGCTTCCTTCCCTGTTTCCCATATTAACATGCCTCAACTTTCCCCTCAGAGAGTTTATACCCTTATTTTTAAGGGGGAGCTAAAGGGCAATAGTCTTTCTTCTTTAGCTGCTTCCTGCTGGCTAGGGGCAGTAGTTTCTGTTCGATGGAGTGTGAAACTCTCTGTTATTCTAATAAGGTTGAGGGAAGGCAGGTCTGCCATCATGGTTGGAACTGGATGAAATCCCTGCATGACTAATGCCTTGTTTTGGAAGGCATTGATTCTGGAAGAAATAAACTTACCAAACGAACTAAGTTTACAATGACATTTCTTTTTTTGTGGTTGTGAAATAAGCTATATTTATTTATTTATTTATTTATTTTAAAGATTTATTTATTTTATTACATATCTCCCCTTCCCCCCGCTGCGGCGACGCGCCGAGAGTGGTCACTGCGCAGGCGCGGCTTTCCCCACTTGTGGGCTGTCTCTGCGTCCGTTCACGGCCGGCGCTTGATTCAGTTCATGGGTGGCTGGCTGCGCTCCATCCACGGGCGACCTGCCCTGCCCGTGGCGGCTCTTGCCCTGTCCGTGGCAGCTTCTTGCCCTGCCCACGGTGGCTCCGGCCCGCCCATGGCAGATTGCCATTCTCAAGGCGGTCTGCCCGCTAGGAGAGGTCCCCGGGAATCGAACCCAGGGCCTCCCATGTGGTATGCCGGCACCCTATCCACTGGGCTATCGAGCCGGCCCCTAAGCTATATTTATTTAATCAAAAAAGGAAAAGCAAGTGCTATTACAAGAACATAAAACTGTAAGGCATAAGATAAAATCTAAATTACTACAAGGCAGCGCAATCAATTATAGTCCTTGAAGATAAAGATGAAACCAAAAAATTGCATGTATTGAGAGATCAACATAAGCCCTGAGGAAATATTAACTAGAAATCTATAAACTGGTTGATAGTAAACATTACCATGAACATTAAGATCAGAGAAGGAAATAGAAATGAAGCCACAGTGGGGTGTGAGAGACTTGAGTTCACCTCTCCATCCTGCTTGGAGCAAGTCTTTTGCAGTGATCCTATTAGAGTTACTTTTCCATTAGCTAATTTCAGGAAATCTGAAAGGAAAAATCAAATGGCTTAGGGGTACCTGGGCACATTTCTATCTATCATCTTTTGAAAGACTTTTAACATGTTCAGTATCCTTCTGCATGTGATCTAGAATAGAAGAGATATTATTATATTCATCAGGCATACATGTACAGCACTTTATACTAATCAATGTACTAATTAATCTACAAGTTCTCTTTGAGCTGCAATTAATAGATTTAAGTTTCTGGTTTGCAATACATACATATTGTCTCTCCATGAGAGAAGGTCATAATGCCAGTTTTGTTTGTTTGCATTCTACTCACATTACTATGGCAATTATTACTCCACTTGGCATGCAGCCAGCATGCTGCAGCACCATTAGCCTTTGAATGGAAATTTCAGTGTTCCACCAGCCTGGTGCACAGTGCTCTTCGACACTACGAAACAGAGCCAGCCTGGAGGCAATGTTATTCAGCCATTGCTGGCTGCCCCAAGAGTCTAAAACAGCAATGTAGCTTCCATTCACTTCAGGAGCATGTCCAGAGATGTTGTAGATACTTTTATTGCTTTAGGGATCGTAGTGACCACCCTAGCCAATAACTCAATGTAGAGGCAGCATGCAGGGTACTGTGGGTGAATGAACAAGAGTTTGACAATACTGAAGTCTATTTCTTAATTTTTATATATATATTTAAAATAATTCCAATGGCATTTATAATATATTAAATGAACTTAACTATTTTTAGCACTTTAATTTTTACTTTTACACTTTTCCATTATTACATTAATTAACAGGTGTTTTACTTTAGCAGTACAGGGAAAAAAACACTACTTTCTCCATTACTTTATGAAAACCTAAGATTCCCAATGGAATTAAGATTATCTTGGGCCTGGCTAGATAGCTCAGTGGATAAGAGCGCGCTGGGGTACCACATGGGAGGCCCCGGGTTCGGTTCCCGGGGACCTCTCCGAGTGGGCAGATGGCCTTGAGAAAGGCAAGCCACTGTGGGTGGGGCAGAGCCGCCGTGGGCAAGGCAAAAAGCCACCACAGGCAGGGCGGAGACCCCACGGGCATGGCAAAGTCACCCGTGAAAAGCGGAGCTGCCGCCTGTGAAGCACGGAAGCCGGCAGCCCGCAAAAAACATGGAGGACTGCTGCCCGCAAAACATGGAGCGGAGCCGCCCATGAAAACGGAATGGAGCCACCCTCGAATGGAGTGAGGCGCCGCCGCAGAGGGCCGACTCGGCGCGTTGCCGCAAGGACGGGGGAGACAAGAAGCAGACATAGAAAAACACAGAAGAATGGACACACAGCAAGAGCAAGCAGAAAGGGGGGGGGATATGTAATAAATAAAAAATAAATCTTAAAAAAAAAAAGATTCTCTTTATCTACCAACACCTTAATATGCAGATTGTGGTGGCCTTTGACAGGATTTTCTGGAATTAGTCATTTAAAATGCTTTTGCAAAATACCTATAAGTTACTTTTACCTTTAAATAAGCTTAGTAAATTACAATTAGTGACTCCTGAAATTTACTTTTATCCATTTAAATTTTGTCTTACATTCCTCATTTTTTTCTGTAAAAACTAGTTATTTCACTTTAGGACAGATTTATATTTCATTAAACATGAGCTTATAATTTTCATTATCTTAAAGGTTTAATACATGTAATGCTAATTTATTTTATTAGTATTCTATAAACCTAGGGAGATTACACACAAAGCAGATTAAATTAGAAAAAGAATTTTTTTCTCCCTTTACTGGAAGTTAAAACCTCTTTTTTAAAAATAAAATTCTAAAATTGTGAATAACCTTAAAAGCATACTGACTTCCAGTCTTTGAATATATTATAATTGCTTAATTTGATTTAATCATTATTTAGAAAAGATCTTTCCATAGCTTTTAAGGAATTTTTTTTCTTACTGAAATTTGGTAATCGGATTAATTACCCTTATTTTAAGGCTGATAAAAGGTTTAAATTAGGGAATTACAGGACAAACTATGATTTTTATTTCTCTGACCTTTACTTCCCTATTTTGTCATACTTAACCTTATTCCCATTCTTCCATTTTTCCTTAGCTGAGGATTCCATAGTGCCCCATGCCTTAAGGTCCAACCCAGCGGTGGTTAATATCCTCCAGACCTGAACTCGAGGAAGACTGCAGACCCTAGCCTGAGCATATCTTCAAGCCAGGGTTTCTAAACTGATCATTAACTTAGCACAGGCGATTGGTTAAAGAATCTTTTACCTTTGCCTGTGCCAGGTGCCTGTCCCTTTCTACCTTTAATTCTTCTTCTGAGTGGTGCATAGAGGTCTTTGCCATTTGTTCTATCTCAGTAGCCACCTGCAAGATTCCTAACAGGGGCCATGCTACAGCTGCCATTATCTGGAGGTCCCTCTTTTTCTTATTTAAGTGCAGCTGCTCTGCTACTTGCTGTAGCACAGCCAATATATCTGCCAGAGTTTTCAGGGCGTCCCCATACTCTCTTGGCAGTCCCCACTCATCCTGGAGGGCAGCCACCCCTCCCCACATGGATGTTACAGCCCAACCCATGATTTCCCCTGCATATTCTCCCTTCCTGGAGCTCATGCCTGCTACTGCTAGTGGTCCTTTGGTCTCCTGGCTGGCTTGCCAATTGTTCCAATGCAGCTCCTGAAGTGCACAGGTCCGGCTGCAACAAGACCAAAGAATGCACCTGGCGTGTAGTCAGACATAAGCTTTATTTATTGGGACTTACAGACGGAAGAGAGTCTCTCTGGTCATGGAGGTCCAGAAAATGAAGATAGTGCTCTGCCAAGAGGTGGGAAAATGAGAGGCAATATATATAGGGTCTCAGAACAGACTTTTTATAATAGAGTTTCTGCTAGTGTTACATGAAGCACATAAATGGAGTCCAGTGATGTTATTGTAGGAAAGAATTGTACAGCCTAGAGAAAATTAGAGTCTATGATACAATCTGCACATTGTTTCCCTGTGAGGAGGTTTGTTACATTTCAACTTGTGTCCTAGGGCCTGCAGGAGGCTGCTTGCCACCTGCTGAGTTTCCCTTACTGAGGGGGAGCCAGGGTCTAGGACCCACTGGACCTCACAGGCACCATCATGTATACCAGTATAGGCATTCTAGGAGTCCCAGAGGAAGAAGGAGAGAAAGGAGAAGGAATATTAAAACAATGACAAGAGATATCCAAAACTTGGCAAAAAGAATTGAATATGCACATCTGAGAAACCCATCAAGCACTGAACAGGATAAACTTGAAGAGAAATATTTCAGACACAAGGTGGTCAAAGTGTCAAACCAAAGGGACAAGGAAAGAGTTCTAAAAGCTGCAAAGAAAAACTAACATATTGTATACAAGGCAGTCCCAATTAGGTAATATGCCAACTTCCCATCAGAAACCATGGAGGCAGGGAGGTGGTATGTTGAAATCCTTATAGGACTTAGAGAAAACAATTGAAAACCATGACTTTTATTTCTGGAGAAAGTTTTTCAAGAATGAGGATGACATTACAACATTCCCAGATAAACAAAAGCTGAAGGTGTTCAATACCACTAGACTTGCCCTACAAACATCTGAAAGGTGTTCTTCAGACTAAAAGGAATGGAGACTAGACAGTGAATCAAAACAGCATAATGAAATAAAGACCTCTAGTAAAGGTAACCATTTGGGAAATTTATAAATACCAGCATTATTGCATTGTATTTTTTCACTATGACATGCTTAAAGGTGACAAAATGCAAATGCATGAGAAGTAATGATAATTATGGTTTTGGATATACAATATACAAAGATAAAATTTGTAACAAATACAAAAAAAAGTTGATGGTTGGAGGGGTATAGAAACTGTGTATGTATGTGTATGCTATTCAAGTTAGGTTGGTATCAAGTAAAAAATGATTGTTGTATATTAGGGTGTTAAATTTGAGGCTCTTGATAATCACAAATAAAATATACGAAAAATATATCCAGAAAGAAATGAGAAGCAACTCAATATGGTACAATACAAAAAATCAAATAAATATGAAAGTAGGCTTTAATGGAAGAAAGTACAGTCAAAAAGTGCAAGACTTGAAAAAATGAAATAGAAAAATGGCAGAAGTCCTGTATTACCAATAGTTACTTTAAATGTTAATAGATTAAACTCTACAGTCAAAAGGCAGGGATAAGCAGAATGGATAAAAAAGTATGATCAAACTATTGGATGTTTATAAGGGAATTACATTAAATTCATAGATACAAGTAGGTTGAAAGGGAAAAGATCAGAAATATATATATATACACATATACATATATATATACACACACATACACCATGGATGTAGTAACCAAAAGAGAACTGCAGTAGCTATAATAATATCAGATAAAATAAATGTTAAGTTAAAAATGATTACAAGGGCCAACGAAGATCATTATATGATGAAAAAGAGGCCAATTAAACAGGAAGACAAACAATTAAGAATATATATTCTCCTAATAGCAGAGTCCCAAAATATATGAAGCAAATATTGATAGATTTGAAGGGAGAAATAGAAAGCTCCATATTCAAAATTAGAGATTTTAACACACCACTCTCAATAATGGATAGAACATCTACTCAGAAGAACAATAAGGAAGTACAGGACTTGAATGCTACACTAAACCAATTAGACCTAAGAGACATATACAGACCACTTTTCCCACCAAAACAGAATGCACATTCTTCTCAAGAGCACATGGATCATTCACCAGGGTAGACCATATATTGGGTTACAAAACAAGGCTCAATAAATTAAAAAATATTGCAATCACACAATGCATATTCTCTGACCACAACAAAATGACACTACAATTTAATAACAGAAAGAGATAGGGGAAATCTTAAATATATGGGAATTAAATAACACACACTTAAACAACCAATGGGTTAAATAGGAAATCAAAAGTGAAATTAGGAAACATCTTGATATGAATGAATATGAAAACACAACATTTCAAAACTTATGAGATGCAGTGAAGACAGTGCTGTGAGGGAAATTTATAGATCTCAATGCTTATTTTACAAAGAAGAAAGATGTCAAATCAGAGACTTGACATCAAAACTACAGAATCTAGAAAATGAAGAGCAAACTAAACATAAAGCTGGTAGAAGGAAGGAAATAAAAGTGATTATAGGGTAGATAAATGAAATAGAGAATAAAAAATAATAGAGAATCAACAAACCAAAATTTAATTCTTTGAAAATATAAATAATATTGGCAAACTTTTACTGAGACTGGCAAAGAAAAAAAAGAGAAAGGACACAAATAATTAAAATCAGAAATGAAAAGGGGGACATTCCTACCAATCCCACCTAAATAGAAAGGACTGTGAGAGGATACAATGTATGAATAATTATATGAAAACAAATCAGATAACCTAGATGAAATAGACAAATTCCTAGAAACACACAAACTACCTAAACTGACTTAAGAAGAAATAGAAGATATCAATAAACCAGTGACTAGTAAAGATATTGAATCAGTAATCAACCCGCCCCCCCCCCCAAAAAAAAATAATCCAAGGACCAAATGGCTTCACAGGAGAATTTTTACCAAACATTCCAAGAAGAATTAACACCAGTCTTGCTCAAACTCTTCCAAAATTTGAAGAGGAGTGAACATTCCCTATTCCATTGTATGAAGTCATCACCCTCATACCAAAGCCAGATAAAGATACCACAAGAAAAGAAAATTATAGGCCAATGTCTCCTTTCAAGCATAAGTGCAAAACTCCTAAACAAAATACTGGAAAACTAAATCCAAGAGCACAATAAAGAATTATACAGAGAGGAAGAAGCAGCAAGATGGCGTTGGTTTAGGTGCGCACTCACCGGCTCTGAAACAGAGGAAGGCTGATTGGGGATGGGAGCCAGACAGCTTGGTCTGTGCTGCGAGTCTGGGACATGGGAGTATTAACTGCATTGGTTTGGAGGCA
>PVKH010006077.1:0-21403 GCA_004027955.1 Chaetophractus vellerosus
TGGTCTACAGCTGAACTTGTGGAGGAAACAGAAGCTAAGCCCGGAGAGAAACGCAGCCCCGGGAACAGAGGAACCCAGAAGCCTGAACACTGGAGACGTCGGCAGCTGTCTTGGTCCAACACGTGGACTTTGTTGAGGGAAGAAATGCATGCTTTGTGGCCTGGTAACTGTAAGCTTCTACCCCAAATAAATACCCTTTATAAAGACTGACCCATTACTGGTACATTGCGAAGGACCCCTGTGGCTGACTAATACAGGCAGTTCATAAGGGTTATGGATTAAATTCTTTAGCATATTTTACGTAAATCTAGGATAAAGACTCCTTGATTTTTCCTAACTTGTACTGTTGTAATTTTTGCAACTTTCTCCTGCCTTGTCTTCTAGTTTTCTGTTCTCTCTTGGTTTTCCTCAGCTGTCTTTCTTTCTGGGTTCCATCTTATCTACAGGGTATCAGGCATTTAATGGTTGCTATGAGAGCTACAGTCCATACTTCTCTTCTTACACTATATATAATTCTTCCCAAGAGGTATCATCCATTCCCATGCTACCATCTATTAGTTATATTTGTACATTCAACAAGCATTTACTGTATACTTAAGTGTCAATCACTCATTCATCCAATTATTCAGTGTTCTAGGCAAGCCAAGGCCCTGACATCATACAAGAAATGCTGGTATTTGCTAAGGCATCTTTCCAGCCCAAATGTCTCTGTTGTACTCTAGTATAGACCTATATTATCAACTGTGCAGTAGACATCACTTAGAAATTCTATGCATTACTCAAATTCAGCATACTCAAAATTTGAATTTCTCTTCTACCTCAGATTTGCTTGTCCTAACTGTACTTTGTTTCATGGGATGGCATCTTCATCACACCAAGTGGCCCAAGTCAGAAACCAAAGAGTCATCCTTGGTTCCTCACTCTTACCTCTTCTTTATTTACAGGGTGTTCTTAAATTGGAGATGAATTGGAGATGAAGGTTATGGGTATAGAAAAGTTTTGAAAACAGTAATCAAAACCACTCATCTAAAATGAGGAAGAAAATTCCTATCAGCAGCTGAAATCATCAGACATGTTGGAAGTGACCTGCCTTATAGTCATCTCATTTGGCCTGGATTATTCCAACAGCCTATTGAGGACCTGTTTCATTTTGAAGTTCTCTAACAAAAATTCTACTAAACACTCAAAGTATCTTTATAACTGTTGTTCATTACTCTTCTCTCCACTAGAATGTCCTTCCTAATTCAGTAGACCCATTTCAAAGGTCTTTTCTTAAGTCTTCCTTGATTTCTCCAACTAAAATCTCCTTTCTCCCAGAAGCTTTTATCAAATCCTCTCATGAAATTTGACCCTTTCCACCTTGTATTGGAAGAATTTGTATACGTAGTTCATTACCCTGACTCAAAGGAACAAAGCTTCTGTAGTACATTTTTTGTTCTTTAAACAAATGTTGTCTTAAATACAATAAGTGAGCAATAAATGTTTGCCACTGTTACACATCAAGAAATGCACATAACTTGGATATAACAGAACAAGGTCCTAGAGGATACCAAGAATGATAAACAGAATGGAAAACCCTGGCAAAAGAGGGTATACCTCTTCCTTCAACTCAGAAGAGTAATTGCTGAAAGATAAATTGAGGTAATGTAGTGATTTAACAGGTGTGGGAAAAACAGAATGATTGTGACCTAAATATTTTCAGTAAAAGGAAAACTAAATTGGGGGAGCAGATGTGACTCAAGCAGTTGAGGGCCTGCTTCCCACATGGGAGGAACCAGGTTTGCTCAAGCAAACAAGCAAACAAATGAAAAAACTCAGGGGAACTGATGTGGCTCAGTGGTTGAGGGCTGGCTTCCCACATACGAGGTGCCAGGTTCAATCCCCAGCCTGGTATATATATATAAAAAAAAACACACACAAACTAAATGGAAGGAAACAGAGGATGAAACTGGGAACTTGATTCATGTTGTAACGGATCTTCTGGAACAGCTCTACTACTTTTAGTAGTTGTTCTTAACCCCTACTGCACATTGGAATCACCTGGGCAACTTAAAAAACTATTCATGACTGGGTCCTATGCCCAGAGATCTTGGGTGCAGCCTGGGCATGGAACTTTTTCAAAAGCTTCCCAGGTGATTCTGATGTGCACCCAAGGTTGAAAACCATTGCTCCATGGGGAATATAAAAGGGAGTTAAGAGATTTAATAAAGAATTTTTAAATAGAAATTAAGATCTGGTTGAAATGAGATAATATTTTCAATGAACCAGTCAATATCTTTTACAACTCAAGTGAAAAATGGTTTCACTGGAATGGAGGTATCAAAAGCAAACTGAGAATAACTGAGGAAGAAAAATGGCATTGTAGAAAGTCTAGGAAGCAGGGCATTCAGTGGCACTTGGTACAGTGAAACTAAAATGACTTACAACTGGTTCTAGGCTGAAGATGGAAAAAAAGAAATGGTCTGGGCAGAGACAGGTGTTAAGGGAAACTCTGCTTGGAAAGAGAACAAAGGCAAGCCTGAAGAAGGAACTTGGTATCTTGGAGGTCTGGCAAAGATGACAACAAAATTGTGGAAAGAGGTGTTATAAGCAGTGGAGTAGCTTTGAAGGGGGCAGGTTTTCATGGCAAGACTGTGATGAAACAGCTTCTTTTAGTAGGGTATAGTTAGCTCAGTCTTCCTCCAAATTAAAAAGCACATTTTAAAAAAGGGTCTTGCCTTTTAGAAAAGCAGGTATGTATTTTTAAATATTTTTGCACTGATAATCTTAATAATCAATAATCCTTCATTTTCATCACTAAACATGCAGGGAAATAGAGTAAATACAAAATCAAACACATTTATTTTAAAATACAAAAACAGGTGTTTATAGCAAAGGGGCGGGAGCATAAAGTCACAACTCTAGATGACTCCTTCACATTATTGAGATGTGAAGTCTTCTTATTTGTACCGCAAAGCTTCCCCAAACTCTGATCCTTTTCCCCACATCATTCTTGTGGGCTGCTTTAAAAAACAGTAAGTTTGTAGAAATAGAAAGCCCACAAAATGCATACTAAGCTTAAATCTCATCAGAAAAGCCTGATCCCTGGGTCACTAAATCTTTGAATATTATTACTACTGCAAATAGCATCTGGCCAGCATCCTTCTATAGGACAACTGCATTATAATAATTCTATGGCTAGTAACAGTGACACTGCTATCAGTGTAGTTTGTCTTATAATAAAAGTTATGGAGAAAATTTTACCTGTGCATCACTCAGTTGGTGGTAAAGTCCTTTAGAACAGTTTTCATTCTAATAGTAAACCTAATTTAGCCCAGTAACAATGAAAAAAGGAGTAATTTTTATAAGAACATCAGCCCTCTACTGAGAAGGGGGTAGGTAAAACCAAATTTTCATTACCAGAAATTACAAAAATACAAACAAAGGAGAAATACATGGGAGGTAAATATACCAAGACTAAATAAATATCTTAGGTATTCTTAATCATTTAAATCTTTCTGTGTATAAAAATCATTTAACAATTATGATAAACAATATTGAACATTGAAATATTTGCTGTTCCCTTAAAGAATGCTAGTGTTTTACTTTTTAAATTGCTATCATTATGTAGATGCAGATCACATAAGATGTACTAAATGCTTAACAGAATTGTTTATCAAGAATAAGAGCAATACAATCTCTACAGAAAATTTTTCAAGCCATGAATGAAAAAAATATAGCACAATGACTTTGGAATTAATATACTGAACAATAAATATAATATAAAAGCATAAATTTTACTCTTCATCTCACATAAAGTATAATTTATGTTTTTCAAACATAATTTATGATTTCTGTATTACAACCAACATGCATCTATATTAACAATTGTCTTACCAAAATAGAGCCCAATATATGTACAAAAAACATTTAGGGAAAAAAAAACTTGTCATTGGTTTTTACATGCATGTGTACATAAGAAAAAACATATTTACACTCACAAGTGTAACATACATTCACAAAAATTAAATTAGTAAAGTTAAAAATTAAACAAAATCCTGTTAAGCCTTTTTTTTTTCTTGTCTCTGAGGCTTGATAAAGAATCTAGAAAGTTACCAAAGTAGCAAAAAGAGGACACAAAAACCACACTTCAGACAGACAAACTGCTTGTCAGTAATAGGGCTTGATTTGACAAACAGGTTTAATCCACTTCCTCAAAGATCATGCTGTCAAGGTGAAGGATGAAATTCTTCCACTACTGAATTAGGCTGGTTCTCATTCTGAGAAGTAGGGTGCTCCTCCATGTGGGTCACTTTGTCTGACCTTCTTGCAGGAGGAAGTTCATTATTTGCCCCTTCTTCATTAGGTGATAGGTTTCCAGGCAATTCATTTGACATTAGAACTTGCAAAGATTCTGCCCCATCTTCAACATCCACTTGAATCCCCAAAGCTTTAAGAATGTCACATTTGCACATGGGGCATGTCCCATGGGCTAGAATCCAGGGGTCAATGCAATTCTTGTGAAAAAAATGCTTACAAGTCAGAACACGAACTGTATCGTTAGCCTTATAGGGCTCAAAACAAACTACACAGCTATCGCCATTTGGATTTATTTCCTCATCCCCTTCTTTTAATACCCGAAGTTGGAGCTGGCCGAATGCTTTCTTGAGATCTGTTGTTAATCGCTGCCATCTCCTGTTCTGAATCCTTGCTAACCAAAGTCTTCGAATATTATAAAAGATGAAATACGCTAAAGTAGCGGCTGTGACAATAACAAAAGAGACAAAATAGTGATTCATCCAGATGATGTGTTTTCTTCCCACCTCAACCACGGCTGTAATGTGAACTCCTTTCTGAATTAAATGCAAAATTTCTGTGCCTTTTAAGTTGCCAATCATCACTACAACGATGTCTTCAAATGCCTGATGAGACATGGGGAAAACCTGATTGCCAGTTCCTGGAAAGTTATAGATGATCACTCCACTGGCTCCTTTCTCAGCTGCCACCTTAATTTTCTGTGTGAAGGTACAACCTCCCCGCTCAATAAGTGCAAGCCATGTCCCCGAGTCCTTTGATCGCCTGAAACTGGTGTTGGGATTACATGCATTTTGTGTTTTTCCCTCCGGTGGCACTAAAACTCCTGCCACTCTCTTCAAAGTGGAGCTTCTTCCAAATACTCCACTCTCTCCCAACTCTGACAACATGCGATTCCCAACGTGAAATGATATGTTCATGTAAGCAGTCCAAACAGCACTGGCTCTGCAACAGTTCTCACTAAGAAGCCAAAGAAAACTGAATTTCATAAGCCAGGAAGATGCAGCATTATTTCTTGAAGCGCTGATCTTGAGTAGATTCATCTCTCTCTTTGCCTAGGGACTTAAGAACCAACCCAACAAAAAGATGTGGCTTCCACATCTGTTGACAGTCAATTTAAAATAATAAAGAGAAAAAATTCTTCCAGGTGAAAATAATTTCCACTGTCCTCCAGCATGTTTTTGTAAGAAATTCTTAAAGACGATTATGAGTTTCAGATGTTTTATTAGAGAGAGAAAGAGAAAAACTTTAGATTTAAAAAAAGTCCCTGTCTCACTACTGTATCTCTAGATACTGCTGACTGTTGGGCTGATATGATTATGACATAAAAGACAACACAGCCAATTAGATAAGAGCTTAGAGCATGCTGTAAATTTATTGGCTTGAATGTTTCAAATGTTGTCATGGCAGATTTCTATGTTTTAATATGGATTAAATCACTGAAGTACATAGATATCACACTAAACTAAAAATTAAATAGACAAATCAGACAACGTATGCTTTTTAAAAACCTGAAAATGTGCAAGGAAGCCAAACAAATACTTTCCTTACAAGGAGTGAAATATTTTCAACAAAATGGCAAGGTTTCAAAAAACAAATGATAAATCAAAACTTAGCACTATGACCAAATGTGAGGGAAAAATGATGTTATAGAGTTCACCACTTTTAACCTCACCAGTTAGTCATAGTGTTAATTTTTAGTTATTACTTAATTCAACACAATGCATTTATTTAATACAAACTTGCTCAGACGTTTATTTTGTGTGTTTTGTTTATTTATAAAAGTAGGGTATCTTATTCTTTTATTGCAACCTCACTTTCTCAATCTTACGTTGACTGAAAATGGGTGGCAAAAGTAAAGGAAAAAAGGATACCATCCAGGGAAGCACAATTTTCTAGAGACCCTGACAACTGTTACTAATCAAACAATATTTTGAGAAAAGTGGGGGAAGTGTAGGGGATAAAATATAGTAATATTAGTTTAGCAAAATTCTAAACAAAAATGAAGCTACTGATTTTTAAAAAGGAAAACTATGAAGTCCCCTTAAAGTTAACTATCAATAATGACAACTGTTAAAGGTCACAAATTGATGCTTTTAACAAAATTTTTACCAAACTCAAACACTTCTGGTGGAAAACCCCTACATACACTGTTGAGTCTGCCTACATTTTTGCTGTGCTGATGTCAATGACACAATATGACTTCAAAGCCAAAGAATGCTTGTAAACTCAAACACAGGCAGCCACTTGCTACTACCATATGCTATCCTTGTAGTATAGCTCTGTGGCTTCTTTTCACCAGCATTTTGACTTTGAACATAAATGTCTCTGGCATTTTATGTATACAGTGCTAAGAGACTCCTTTCCTTGGATCTCAAAGACATTATAAGAGGGCTGGTACTACTTATGAAATGTGAATCAACAATTTTAAGGCTTGAGCATGATAACTGGGGGAGGAGAGGGAGAAAAGGGCCCTATGGACCCAACACCAAGTGGCATAAAAAGAAAAGACAATTATATGAATCCTTCAGCTCATAAAGAACAATTTTCTCTTCCAAAGTCCATTAATCTGATTTCCTTTCTAAACAACCCCCTTTTCTTTGTTCTTTCTTTTAAAACAAGTATAATACATAAGTGTGTAGATTCACAAAGTGCCATCCAAGTTGGAAATCAATGGTTGAACACATAATCCATAAAAAGAGATCTCCCACAAAACAACAAAACCCAATTCTTTCATCCTCTCATTGGTACACATATCTTTATTCACCTACTAGAAAAGAGAAAGTGATAAAAATAAGGCAAAATAGAAAATTTAGAGAGAAAATTGAACAAAATTTCAGCTCTGCTCTTTCATTGTTATCATAATGCTCCAGAAAAACACCATCGATTTGAGAACAGGTTTTACTACAGACACTTCCAGAAGGGAAATCTGCCACCATAGCTGATTTACCATGCTAGGATTTAAAGGGCTCCAGCAAACAAAGGTGAATTTTTATAAGGCTTCCCCCTAAATGAGGCTCATAATATTTTAAAATATTTTTAGTGAAATACCCAAACTACTACCAACTGAAAGAATTATTTAGGACATATTACCAACCTAGTCTGTAGCTCTGGAAATTGGATCTCCTGAAAATTCTGGGTATTAATTAATTAATCACAGAGAACTGAATCAATATCTAATCCTAGAATAGTTTATTGATCAGACATATAAACATTATCAAAAATTTATCACAATATGGAAGCAAAGTAGAAAAATTAGTACTTAAAAAAATTAAAATATTATGACTAATTCTTTGTAGCAACAATGTCCTATCACTGTAATTTGAAGATAAAAACTTATTTTTTAGTATATACTAACATTCCTATTAGGACAAAAAATGTAATGTATAACAATCAAAACTGATTAGAAAAACAACAAGTTCAAATAGCTGGGCATGATATGGAGTTTTATTTTTAAAACACGAATTTCACCCTCTTTAGTACTTGGGTAGAGAAGCTGAGGTTGAATTTTCTCTCTACATCAAGTGCTATAAGAGAATCCAACTAATTTTAACCTTTGGAAAAACTCAGTTACATCTTCAGAAGACTCTGAGTTTCTTAAGTCTTCAGAATGTCACACTTACACATGGGGCATGTTCTGTGGGCTAAAAGCCAGGGGTCAATGCATGCCTTATGGAAAAAATGTTTGCAAGTTAAAATTCGCACTACATCTTGGGGTTTGTATATGTCAAAGCAAACAACACAATTGTCTTCATTTGGATCTAGTTCCTTATCCCCTTCTTTGAGCACTCGCAGTTGAAGTTGACCAATAGCTTTCTTCACATCTGCCTTTATCTGTCTTCGTCTCCGGGTGGAAGAATTGGGCACTCTGGGTCTCCAGGCACAATACAAGAAGAGGTAGGCAACTGTGGCAGCCAGGAATGTAAACAAAGACATGACATAATGGCTCAGCCATGGCATGTGCATTCTCCCCACTTCAATTATGATCGTTACATAGACTCCTTTCTGAATCAAGTGCAAAAGTTCCATGCCTTTCAAGTTGCCTATCATCACCGCAACTATATTTTCTGTTCCCTGGTGAGACATAGGAAATACTTTGTTGCCCGTACCTGGATAGTTATAGATGATCACCCCATTTGCTCCCTTCTCTGCCGCCACATTGATTTTATGTGTAAAGGTACAGCCTCCCCGTTCAATGAGGGCCAGCCAAGAGTCTGCCTGCTCAGGCCTGCTGAAATTGGTCATAGGATTACAAGCGTTCTGATTCCATCCTTCAGGAAGTACCACCACACCAGACACCCTTTCCAGAGGAGAATGATTCCCGAACACTCCACTCTCTCCTAATTCTGATATAATCCGATTTCCCACCTGAAATGTTATATTCAGGTGGGCTGTCCAAATGGCTTTTCCTTTTGAGTCAGGAAGGCTAAGTAGTAGAAAGATGCTAAGCCTCAATAGTCCAGATGAAACAGAACTATGAGTTGAAGGAGAAATCATAAGTAGGCTCATTCCTCCATTTGCCTATTAACTAACAAACATGAAAAACAAAATATCAATTGTAAAAGAAAGTAAAGAAGCTGGCTAATTGTTGGCAGTAGATAATTAAAGCGCATAAATGGAAAAGGTCTATGTGAATCAAAGATATCTTGCTCTGTCCAGCATTTTTTTTGTTAGTTTATCTTTCTTATAATGAAACAAAACAGCAAGAGTTATTAGTACAATGTGATTTCATGAAAATTATGACTTCCTAATGGGGAAATTGTGACATCAGAGGTGGTTAAGCCAATCCAAGAGTTTTATATTAGTGCGCTGAATACTGAAATCCTATTGGCTAAAAAGCTACTAAGCACTGACTCATGGTATATAACAATTTGAATAAACTCTAAAGCAAACAATAAATAGATAAGACTTTTTTTTTAGAGCCCTGAGTTCCTTTCCTAGTACTTGACAAATTGAAAATGTCACCTAACCACATCATACTTTTTGTTTTTCTATCTGTAAGGCAAATATAGAAGTCATTCATGACTGCACATACCTGGCCAGTCACCTGCTCTCCTAAATGAGTCTATGCCACCCAACTGCCATTCTTTTGGAAGCAGAAGGATATCATGCTAATCTTGTCAAACACTAAATGCTTATGCAAGGCTTAAAGATTCAAAACAAGGAAAATGAAGTATAAACTTAACCTTGTTGCCTTGATATATTCAATAGCTGCTGAGAATCCATTATGTACATGACAAATGCTAAGTGTGGGGCATATAGTAAAGAAAGAAAATCAGACGTAACCTTGTTCTTGGGGAGTGTATCTAGTAAGAGCAAATATTAAACCCACTCATCATATAACTGCAAATGATGAAAGGGGCTATGAAGGGAAAGCACAGAATACCAAGAGAAAGAATGTGAAAGAGGGCAAAATTTAGACTAGGGAACCAGGCATATCTCTCTAAGAAAATGATATTTAGCCTAACACTTGAAAGATAAATCAGGATAATCCAGCAAAGAATGGGGTAAGAAAATTTCAGGCAGAGGAAACCGCAGTTTCAAGACCTTAAGATGGGATGGGAAGAAACATGTCAAGTTAAAGGACCTGAAAGAAAATGAGTTTGCCTATAGCAAAGGGAGTGAGGGAGAACTAAGGGTGGTGAAGGAGGAAAGGCAGATAGATATCGAAGCATTCAGGGTCATAAACGATGGGTTATGGATTTTGGATTTTGATCCTAGTTCAAGAGAAAGATACCAAAGGGCTCAAAGGGGGAGGGAAGTGATTTAAACATGTTTCAAGTGTTTCCTCTTTAAAAGTGCATTTTGCTTTATGAGGAAAATGGACTGGAGGAGGGGAAAAATAAAGTGTCAAGTGTCAGACTAACTATCACTTTTAGAGAGGTACGCCTGGCTCCCTAATCTAAGGTTGGCCCCCTCTCCTTTCTCAAAATCCCAATGTCGGTGTCGGGCAGTGAGCCTTTATCGGCAACAATGGGAGCATGGTAAGAGGACTGTTAATTTGGCAACAAGTACATGTGAATCTGAGTTTTTAAAGTATATTCCAACCAAGAGAGATGTCTTCCTGAGAAAGGTGAAGGAGTAGAGTGGGAGAAGGAAGAAAGTATAGTCAGATGAGGTATCATCAGAAAGCTCTTAACTGAGTTCAAGATCCTTAGAGGTTCCAGCAGTTCATGAAGAAGTTCACACAGGCAGAGAGACAGCATTGGAGAAACAAGACAGCAGTTACTGTGTATGAGAGTCTCATGAAGCTAAAAACTCCCTGATGGGAGCTGAGGCAAAGAGCAGGTGGGACCAGAGCCAGTTCTAATTGATAACTGAACCCAGAAGCTTCTAGGTTTCTGAATATTTACACAGCCTTGCTCTGGGCTCTGCTACCAAGGTGGTGCCAAATTTAGGATTTAGGAAAAGAAGTTCAGCTGCCAAGATAGAAGACAGAATTGGAATGGGATCTAGGTAGACCATTATGTAGAAAAAAATCATGAACTTTCCTCAAGATCTTCATTTATTATTCTTTATGTTATCTAACATAATAACATATGACTACTTGAAGCTCTGAAAATTAAATATATTAAAGGGGAAAAAAACAGTCATAGGAGAGACAGAACATTTTAAATCACTCACCTACTGTAATGGTTTGACAGTTTTATGTAATTATGAATTCCAAAAATATAGATTGGATCATATTTGCAACTGATCTGTTCATCTGGGCATGATTGGTTTATGATAAGGGCAATAACTGGGCCACATCAGGAGGGCATTGGGCCCCGCCCCTCGGTGGGTGTGGTCTCAAGTATAAAGGGTAGGCAGCAGATTTGAGTTGCAGAGATTTGGAGAAGGAGATTTGAGGAGCGGTTCTGATGTTGGAGGGAAGCTCCAGGAGAAAACAAGTGAGCCATTCACCCGTAGTCTGCAGCTGGCCTTGTGGAGAGACCAACACGTGGAGAGCCTCATGGTCTACAGCTGAACTTGTGGAGGAAAGAGAAGCTAAGCCTGGAGAGAAATGCAGCCCCGGGAACAGAGCAACCCGGAAGCCTGAACCCTGGAGACATCGGCAGCTGTCTTGCTCCAACACGTGGACTTTGGTGAGGGAAGAACTTTATGCTTTGTGGCCTGGTAAATGTAAGCTTCTACCCAAAATAAATACCCTTTATAAAGACCGACCAATTTTGGTATATTTCAAAAGGCACCCCTGTGGCTGACTAATATACCTACCATGATTTCTTAGCTATGTAAACCAGGACTATTATTCTTATCCATTTGTCTAGGTACCTTAGGAAATGCTGGGATCTATAAGGAAAATTGGCCTTGTATAAGAGTTTCTAAGCTCCAATGAGGCCTTGGAGGTATTAACGAAAGGAAATACATAATACCTGGCTCCAAAGTGTTTGAATGAATGCTCACCATGATCATGTTTACTACACTTAGAGGAATACTTTCCACTGCTTTAGTTCTGACCTTCATACCAATTCCCATAGTCTAGAATTTTACTATAGGATCTTATCTCCCCACCCCAGTTAGCCTTCACCCTAAGTGCCTGAGGAAACAACCTCTGGATCTTTGGAATTTTCTGTGATAGGAGTGTCTTTTCTTCTTCATGGAAGGCCCAGGAAAACACCTGTTAGTTCACATGCTAAGGGGATGACAGGGAGGGGCCAACCAAACCTGCAGCCTTGGGGTAGGGGCTGGCCATATCAGAAAGGGCCACCATTTGACTAGTGGGTTGGGGCTTTGAGCCAGGTCATATCAGTCCACCTCCCCCACCTCTGAGAAGGGAGGGGAGCTACAGATTGAGTTCAAGCATGTGGACATGGATTCTGTAACCATGTCTATGTAATGAAACCTCATATATACTTGGGACACTCAAAGTCACGGTGAGCTTCCATGATTGAGAAGATACATCTCTGTGTTATGAAAGGACATGGAAGTTTGCATTTGAGACCCTCCCAGACCTTACTGGTTTCCTTTTACTAAAATTATAATCATAAGTATAGCACTTTCAGTGAGCTCTGTGAGTCATTCTAGCAAATTATTAAATTTGAGGGGTTGGTGGGAACCTGAAATTTGTAGGTACTTGGTCAGAGGTACAAGTAGCCTGGGTCCCCAAACTTGCAATTGTTACCTGAAGAACAAATTTCCAGAGGATTGCACTTAATCTTTGGGGTCTGGCCTAAATCTGGGTTGTCACAGTCAGCATTGAATTGGATTGGGTTACTGCAGCCTGCAGTTGCTACACTACACACTTGTGTAAGGGTTTCTAAACTCCATGAAGCCTTTAAGGTGTTAAAGAAAGGCAAGAGCCATTGGTGTTTTGCAACACATAATAGAGTGCCTGGCTCAGAAGGGTTTGTTTGAATGAATGCTGAACATAGTCATGGATGAATACTTTCCACTGTTTTAGTTCTGGCCTTTATAATCATTCCCATAGTCTAGAATTTCACAATAGCATCATCTTATCTCCCCACCCCAATTTTGTTCATCTCAAATTCATTCTGTTGCCAGATCCAACCTACAGAACAAAGTAATGAACTTCACACGTGCATTTTTGGTTGCTTAAAACCTTATATACCTCCCTCTATACAAATGATAACACCCAAGCTCTTAGGAATGGCATATAAACCTATCCAGTCTGGTTGTCCTTCCATCAATCCAGCTTATTTTCTACTATTGTCAGACCTGAAATTTGTGCTGCTTTAATTGAAACAGCTTGTAGTTTCCTGTGCTCCTATTCCAACAATCAGTACATATTACCTTATATAGATTTTGGCCCTTCTACAAAACTGATCATATGATACACTGATTGCAAAATGGTCCCTCTACTTCCCTCTCTGTATCTGTGCTCCACTGCAATATGATTTAGCAGATCCTCCCATAAAGAGGTGGTATTCATTTCCACACCTCTTGAATCTAGATGACTTGGTGACCAACAGTGTACAGCAGAAAGTAACGGTGTGCGAGCTCCAAGCCTAAGCCTCGGTTACCTTGCATTCTTCCCTCACTATCTTGGACTCCTGCCACCAAGAGAACAAGGCTTATCTGATGGAGGCTGAAAAACTACTTGTGAGTCAGCCCAGCGATCCTAGTCATGGCCACCCTAGATCAACCTACAGACAGGAGGCCTGCAAACACGAGAGAGCACCACAGAAGTGACCAGAGCTGCCTATACCACCCAAAGGTGACCACAGACACAAAAATGAGTCTAGCAAAGACCTGAGGAACTGTATTCTGGAATCCACAGATACCAGAATAATATCAGACGCTTACTGTTTGAAGCCACTGAGTTCTAGAGTGGTTTATTATGCAAGAGTAACTGATAAAGTACCCTCTACAAAAGTATTTTTCTATTATTCTCCCTATAGGGCTGGGATTAAACCTTAATCTCAGTTGTTTTTCCTTTCCTTTAATTCCCAGCTTCTATCACAGTATTTGGCACATCATAGGTTCTCAATGAAGGCTGAATTAAATTTACAATGTCATTATTCTTTGTAATCTAAACTATAATATTAATCATAAAATTTTGTATCTATTTAGTTTTATTTTCATAAGGGTAATCATTTCAGTAAAATATAGAACATTAATATGTGCATTATAAGTCCAACTTTTAATTCTTCTGGAGATTTAATGCATATAAAAATTATAGTCATACCAGAATGGAAAGATAAATAAGCATTTGGAACATGACTAAATTCCTTTAAGTTTTAATGAGTATAAATCAAACTTCATAAATTACACTCTTTTCTACATTCTGAAGTCAAGTCAAGGTCTATATAACCTGAACACTAAATTGAAAAAAATAATTTCGTCCTTTTATTCAATCTACAAAGTTAAAAGAATCGTAATCAACAGAGTAGACATTCATTACTACCAGCCTGGGAAGTAACAGAAAAAACCCACTGTAGCCTTTCCATTTGAATATAAGAGGGACTGAATGAGAGCTAAACATCCTTAAGTGAACACAAGATCAAGGACAGTATTTGGCGGAATCGTTACCTTTGTTTAAGCCTAGAATTAAAAATATGTTTATACTGAACCTGGCCATTTAGACTGCATTTGTTTGAAATAGTTGAAAGTAGGCAACATGCTCAAAAAAAAGAATAAAGAAAAAATCCAACCAAAATCCTTTGAGAAACCACAGGAATTTGTTTACTTCTCTTAATAGGCTATTCTGTACCTGTAAGAGTACAGAATTGTCCCAAAACCCTAAAATAATCCTGGATCTTCCTAAGCCACAAGGAGTCATTGAAGGTTTGCATAAGCTTTGTCTACCTAAGGCCAGTTTCATGGAACTCAGTTAGCACTGAGTAAGCAGTTAGAAATAACAGTTTAGGGGAAATTAAGGAGATTTTCCAATCTAGATCCCTTACATTTTTCCAATTCACGGGTTCCAAACACTTTCTCATTTATTGGTAGTTTAATACCTTCTGGAAGTCAGCAGAGAAGGAAAACATGAATATGGAGTCACTACACTAGCAAAAACAGCATTCTGAAGCACCTGAATTTGTGGCAGACCTGCTATGAAATCCAGTATCTGCGACCCACTAGCTGTGTGAGGCTAACCACTCAGAGTCTCATTCTTCTCATCTGGAAGAAGAGGAAGTAATGCCCGTCTCCCATAGCCATGGTCGTATTAGATGGCATTGCACACTTATTTGTAAATCACTATGCAAGCATGGTAGATGTTCAATAAATTGGCCTTTCCTTCACTTCCCAACTCTGTAAAGCATCTTTCTTCCATTTTCCATGCACTAAAATTCTTATCCTTTAAGACTGATCCTAAGCTCCTCATGAGATCCCCAGCCAAAACAACCTACTTCGATGACAAGTCATTTTTGCTCTTATTTAACGGTCATTTATTATTTACAATTAGTGACTTATTTGCTTGTCTATATATTTCACATAGTTTAAAATGTCTTGTGAGGCGTGGTCTTGTCTCATTCATTTTTCAAAATTTCCTTTCCTCCCTCTTGCCCTACACTAGCAGAATAAAGCCTGCTTGCAGTTCTCAACAAACGTCTAGCTTTTCAAATTATTAAGACATATCAGTAGCTTTTGCAACCTCTGCTTTATATAGCTACACATTTAAAAAACAGAATGGGCAATGATTTGTCAAGTCTTCCCTCAGCTAAGAATTACTTTGACAACAGTTGTCCAGAAAAAGACTTGTTAATATCACAGGATCAGAGGCCATCTGTCTTAACATTTTCTCTCCAAAAGTCAGGTACAAATTCCATCTACATCTCTGAACCTGAAAAAATGGAATGATATTCAGTCATTAAGTAACAACTATTTCTAATATATAAGCAAACTCTACTGGGCTATAAATCCTCATTTAAATCATCTTTAATATATTAAATTATATATAACATGATATATAATATAAATTATATATTACATAATCCTCACTTAATCTCATTTTATCTTTAATATTTTAAATTTTATATAATACACAATATTATATAAATTATATATATGTATAATATATACATTGACCTAGTCATAAGCCCAACATGCTCATTATCAAGAGAAAACAATATCAGAATAATTATGTACACTTCAATACAACAAAGAAAGGCCTAACTTCATATCAGCACCAATGATAAAAACAAAGTGACAACCAACCTTCTCTCCAAACTGGAATGGCTTCTATTTCCGTTCTAACACCCAGTCAAATGCCACAATCCCCTGAAACCTTCCAGGGAAGTATTGAAGGTGAAGTAATATATCTTGCCTCAAAATGGGGCAGTTTATTCTCACACAGCTCTGCATTCTAAGGTACCACTCTCCCTTTAATATTTCATATACTACCTTAAATATGCACAAACAGCACATTCATTTAAAATCAAGCTTCCTTGATTCAGACTTCAATGGTACTTTAAAATTTGATAATTAAAAATTGCTGCCACGGACAGGGCAAAAAGCCGCCACGGGCAGGGCAAGTCGCCCGCAAATGGAGCGCAGCCAGCCACCCGCAAACTGAGAGCCCACCATGAATGGAAGCAGAAGCCGCCCACAAGCGGGGAAAGCTGCGCCTGCACAGTGACCAGTCTCGGCGCATCGCTGCAGTGGGGGGGAGGGGAGATATGTAATAAAATAAATAAATCTTTAAAAAAAAATTAAAAACTAATCTTTGTTGTATATTATTTTTCATGGAAAGTTAGCCTCCTTAGTTTTACCGGGAATAGAAATAGTTAAATTTCACAGATTTAATTAATTCTGAAGTCAAACTGCCTGGGTTTGAATCATGTATCCACCATTTACTAGCTCTGCAACCTTGGGTTGGTGGCTTATTATCCTTATATTCCTCAGATTTCTTACCTGTAAAACAGGGATAATAACAGTACTGATTTCTTAGGGCTCTTATGAGGACTAAATGTACAATGTACAGCATTTAAGACACTTAGACCAGTGCCTGGCTGATAGGTGTTAAAACCAACAATATCACCAGTATCTTTATTATCTTTAAATCATGATCTTACCCCCTTATTTTACCACATAAAATGGACACCAAGGTCTTTAAGGGGCTTTCTTAATTTCATAATCCCAAGGAAGTCTCTGTTGAGACAGAACATTTGGCATCACTTTTCCATATAACAGTCAATCTTGAAGACTAGTGATCTATTACGTATATGCTTGTTATCAACTCCAGAAACAGCTGTGATGGCCCATTAGGGACAAAATATTTCATGATTCATAAAGGATGCATATACATAGTTACAGAGTTTGCTGATAATGAATATTATAGTCACTCTTCCCTAGTATATTCCAACAGCAAACCAAAGGTCTTTTTCGTTCTCCTGTATCCACAGACTTCCCACAAAAAGAAACAAGAGTAAAACAAAGAAGAGCTTTTGATTACCTCCCCTGGAATGATAATTTTCAACGTGTTGACAAATGGACTTATTTCACCAACTATTACATTATTAATCCATGTCAAACGGTAAGAAGAACATTCACGTCACCAATGACTCAACATTTAATGAAAATTTTAGGTAAAAGAGGACACCATGGTCTTGACAGAAAGCAAAAGTGTGTAATTCACATAAATAACTTTCTAGCCAAGACCCAAATGTAAGCTACTATTATTCTAGTTGGTACCTATTTAACTGACAAGATTCTACTAGCAGTTATTATAAAGGTGGGAAAACCAAATCAATGATTGATGTTCCACAAAAATCAAGAGGAGAGGTGATATGGTTACTCCAAAAATACTGACAGACATAAGTGACAATCTCTTTATCTAAAAGTATACAATGGACATAGTATTCATTGTTTCTATCCTCTCCCCAAATTGTGAATGGCTTCCATTAAAAAAAATACTTAGGGGGCCAGCTGTATAGCCCGAAGCCGCCCACATGCGGGGGCAAAGCCGCCTGCACGGTGACCAGCCTCGGCCCGTCCCTGCAACGGGGGGAGACAAAGCGGACAGAGAGGAACACAGGAATGGACACACAGCAAGAGCAAGCAGAAAGGGGGAGGAGGGTATATGTAATAAATTTTAAAAAATACTTAGGTTGATTTTCTGCATCTTCTTTATATACTTTTGCATTTTAAATTCTTTAATAACTTTCACCTTTCTTCTCTTTAATACTTTATTCTCTTCTATTATTTAATAGCATCAAATAAGTAGTGGGGCGATAGGTAAAAAAAAAACTGTAGAAAGAATCCCTGGTAAACTGGTAAAATGGAGCTACCCCAACCAAATTTGCTTTTTTTATGTACATAGTCAACAAAAGCACATATTTGAAAAATGGTTTACTAGATGTGAGATACAGATTAACTGCAAACTAGAACAAAGTCCAATGCCATACACAGGTATAAATCTATTTACACTCAAGGTGATTAGTATAGTGTTTGTACAAACTGTACTAGCTAATATTTCACCTATAATACCTACAATTTTTTTGAATAATAGTAACTTGTAGTGCTATTGCTATTCATAATAATATCAGCTTCAATTTCAGTCTTTACTGCAGGC
The DNA here is from genome assembly GCA_004027955.1 of Chaetophractus vellerosus. Taxonomy (NCBI): domain Eukaryota; kingdom Metazoa; phylum Chordata; class Mammalia; order Cingulata; family Chlamyphoridae; genus Chaetophractus; species Chaetophractus vellerosus. The sequence goes on from PVKH010006077.1 coordinate 18,269, forward strand.
TTAGTGCTTAAGACTATGTATTTTCTCATTTAATTTTGACAATACAATGAAGTCGATACTATTAAAATCTCCATTTTAAATTCATTAAATATCATATAGCTAGGTAAGTGACAGAACCAGGTTTTGACCTCAATGTTTATCTGAATGTCTCAGAGCCAATTACCTTTGTTTATTATAACCTAGGTCCAGATGCATAATATTTTCCATAATTGGACAAAAAGCAACTTTTTCAATGCTGAGGTAATTCCTTTTTTGGTGGTGTGGGGTGTGGGGTGGGATTTAAAACCTTTGACTGAATGCAGTAAATGCACTGTTGGAGTTTTCCATCAAGTACCAGCTACGATTCCATCTGTAATATTTGGAGCACTGTTCATTTTACCAGTTACACACACACCTATTTTATTCTTCAACTCCATAAAAAAACCTGGAGATTAATTATACAAGAATCAACCAAATTACTGGGGTTTCATTTGTTCTTGTACCTTTAATGACTCTTTGCACTTTTGGATATTTTAAGTGTATATTTTTAAAGGAAAAATATTGCAGATACTTTTGAAGCCTTCTATATCAATCCCCAATCCAATAATCCTTCCACGGTCTACAGAAATAAAATTATCCTGAATGTTTTATTCCTATGAAGGTTTTTATGATTAGACTATACTACAATCCTATATAAATCATTCTGCATCTTGCCTCTTTTGTTCACCATCTTTGAGATTTGCCCCTATTCATTTACTTTACTCTATAATATTCTGTTATATGACCATGCTAAACTTTATTCACTCATTTACTGAAGTATATTTGGGCTTTTGTCACTACTTAAATTTTTTAGACAGTGTTTCAATGGACATTGTTGCATAGAATTCACTGTGTACTAGAGTTCCTCTAAGGTATATTCCTGGAAGTTCAAGTTCTGGGTAGAGTAATAGGCATTAGGCATCTTCAAGTTGAACAGATATCTCCAAATTACTCTTCAAAGTATTTGCAAAGATTTCCACTCCCCCCAGAAACATGTAAGTTCTTATTTATCTATAGGTATAGCTATATAAAATTTGTGTTTCCAGGGGAAACATTTATAACTTTGGATTTGGCAGTGATTTCTTACTTATGATAACAAAAGCACAAGAAATAAATAGATTAAATGGACTTCATCAAAATTAAAAACTTTTGTTTTTGTCAAAGGACATTATCAGGAAAATGAAAATACAACCTATAAAATGGAAGAAAATAATTGCTAACCATGTATCTGATAAGGGTTTAATATCCAGAATATTTTTTAAAAACCTGCTACAACTCAAGAATAAAAGTCAGCGCAATTAAAAAATGGGCAAAAGACTTGAACAGGCATTTCTCCAAAGGTGGACAAATGGCTAATAAACACATAAAAAGATGTTCACATCATGGGTAATCAGGGAAATGCAAATCATAACCACGAGATACCACTTTACACACACTATTTATTTAAAAACAACAACAGAAAATAGTGTTAACAAGGATATGGACAAATAGGAACCCTTGTTTTTATCATATTCTCTTCTTTCCATTTCCCATAGGTTTATTCTAAAAGGATATGACCTGCAGAATTAAATATCTAGACTCAGAAAGCAGCACAACAGTTATTCCAGGTAAATTATATTCAGCAAAGACCCTGGCAGAGATGTCAAGATTCAGAAATAGAAGTTTAAAAGGGGAGACAGAAACAGAAACTCAGTGCTAGTCAGTCTATGTCAATTGTCCTGAATCCATCTCCTGTGAACCTCAACACTCCCATCAAGACGCTAAGTTATGTCTGTGTGGTAACGGGACTCCATCCATGTAAATAGTCTCTTTATTTTTTGAATGGCATCTGAGACACTGCTTCCTACTTTGCAATGGTGACTATCCCAGTTATTAGGTTTTATTTATGGTTCTTGATTCCTTCCATCTTATATAAAACTCCTTCACTTCTATTTCCTCTTTAATCCCCCCAGTACTGAATTGCATGTGAGTTCCCTCCAGTGACCTGGAATCACTTTGTGTGTGTGTGCACACATAATTGGAGCAGCCACTGTCTCTAGTTACGGATGGCCAGGCCTCATAACTGCTTACTGGAGGTTTTTCTCTCCAGAGCTAACCTGGTGAGCTGATGACTGGAGCCTGTGGACAAGTCACATGTATACAATTGGCTCCTCTATAACCCACCCAGGATGCCTGTGCCTTGCAATTTAACAGCAGTAGATATTGTTCTGCGTATGCTTAAAATACATAAAAGGTTCTCTCTTCAATACACCTGTATCTAGGACAAAGCCAGTATCATTCCAGGCCCGTGTTCCGAGTCCACCTGTGCAGTCCACAGGTAAAGAACTGAGGCTCATTTTCCTCTGAGAAAGGTCTGGAGAGTGGTGGTCTTGCCATTGAAGAAAAAGCTGCTTTTATTGTGGATAAAGTCAACTGTACTCATTTGCCATAGTAAAAATTCTCTATAGTCTAAGGCTGAAAACCTCTCACATGATCCATAGCAGGAAAAAAAAAAGCAAATTGTAGAACTATAAAAATCAAATACACTGAAAAACTCCAAAGTAAAACCTTATACAGTCTGTTCTTAGTAAGGAAACACCAAAGCTTATAGTCACTCATCCCTCACCTTAACAGAAGCATTAATACATACATATGATTTTAATAAAGAGCCAATAATCTTTTAATCACAATTTTTTGCAGAAAGCTTTGACAATCTTTTTTTTTTTTCCAATCATAAGTTTGCAACAAACTCCTTGAGGGCAAAACCTGATTTGAACATATGTGAGCTTATTTACTCATTCAACATGGCTATTTACACATGTTGCTGTATAAGTATTTGTTTAATGACCTGACGCTGCCATTTGGAGGGACAGTATTACCTATCACAGTTTTATCCATACAGTATTACTTTTCTTTTTTTTTTTTAAAGATTTATTTATTTTTATTACATATCTCCCCTTCCCCCCCCCGTTGCGGCGACGCGCCGAGACTTGGTCACTGCGCAGGCGCGGCTTTCCCCGCTTGTGGGCGGCTTCTGCTTCCATCACGGCCGGCTCCAGTTCGCGGGTGGCTGGCTGTGCTCGATTTGCAGGCGACCTGCCCTGCCCGTGGCGGCTTTTGCCTGTCCGTGGCAGCTTT
>PVKH010006078.1:0-21401 GCA_004027955.1 Chaetophractus vellerosus
CTTCCTGCCTTATGTTGTTTTCTGCCACCCTCATGACCCTATTCCTGGACTTAGTTGTTCCTAGCTGAAGACAGCACACACTGTCTCCACCTCTGCTTTCCTCTTCGTTGCCTCCTCCCTGTAGGAGGCTTGCCTTCACCTCTGCTGTAGCCTCCAGGAGCCCCTAGCTGCACTCTGTCCCTCTGAGTCCCCTCTGCGCTGTACTGCCCTGGTGTAAGCTCTGAGTGCCTTAGCGCTGAGGGCTACTGTGGTGGCTCCTAAGGATGAGGGGCTGAAGGGGGGAAAGGAGATGTCTGAGACAAGGGAGGAAAAGCATGGGCAATGGGAGAGGGAATGAAGAAACAGAACAAAATAAAGAAATGGAAGTTAACGAGGAAGAATGGAGAAAGAAGGGAGTGAGAATGAGGCAAAAAGAGGCTGGAGAGTACAGGAAAGAAGGAAGTGTTGGAAGCCAGAGAAAGGAAAGATACTTATAGCCCACAAGGATATTTCAAGCTCCATGTAAAAAAAAATAAACATCCTTCAAGGCCCAGGGTTTTCACATTTAGTGCTAAACTTGGCACCTCATTCACTCCATGCCCCAGTGCTCTTGACTCCACGCTCTTGGCCACCATGCTGCCCAAGCCTTCTCCCCCTGCATGGCCAACCCCTGTCCTTCTTGCTTATCAGAGCATCTCTCCCAGTCTCAGCAGTGTGGGCTCCCTCTGCCTTTCTCAGTCACTCCATTCAGAGGCAGCTCTTAAGATTACACTGATTCTTTATAGCATGAGACTCTAAGATGCTGCAAGTTTTGACCAGCATGCAAGTGGAAGACTCTTCTGACCTAGGAGTGGCCTTCACACTTTATAAGGGGAGAAATAAAAAGTAAAAGTCATATAGAGTGGTGAGAAAGAAGCTTCTGGACAGTTTCAGCATTAAAATCCCCTACTAATATTCAGAGTCATGTTCCTTCAGGCAAGATCTTCTTCCTCTTTTCTTTAAGCAAATGACATTTTGATATTCTTGACTCTTAATACTCTAAATGGCAGTGAGGATAATAGAGTCAATCTCATAAAGCAGGGATTTGAAATAGCTTTTATCTTTCATGCCAAGTATTGTTGGTTGCCAGCAGTTACCTGAGATGCTATACTGGGGGGCATTTGAAGGCCCTGCATAGGGACACAGTGGAAAAGGGTACTGTGACTGATTACTAATGCCCGCTATAGCCATACATATAGCCATAAATATGCCACACATTTGTTCATCTAGACTTAAAGTTTTTGTAAGAACATTTGGTATTCTTCATAGATAGATATTGTATAGACTTAGCTAGCCAGAGAGGCATGGTGTCCCTTCTTTCAGAAATGTTTGGAATTTAATGACCCTTTAGCACCATCCCAATTAATTTTCTTCAGCCTTGGCACAGATGACCTGGCTTTAACAAGGGCATAACTGTTAATAAGCAACAGCTATACATTGGCCCCTGTATTAAAAATTATCCAGAAGCCAGGTATTCTCTACTGCAATTGCAAGGCACACAGTTTCTGATGATAGTATAAGAGGATGTTTTTTGTTTGTTTTGTTTACTTCAGCGAAGTCAACCATTTTTTTTTTTTAAAGATTTATTTATTTTATTACATATCTCCCCTTCCCCCCGCTGCGGCGACGAGCTGAGAGTGGTCACTGTGCAGGCGCAGCTTTCCCCGCTTGTGGGCGGTCTCTGCGTCCGTTCACGGCCGGGTTTCAGTTCGCGGGTGGCTGGCTGCGCTCCATCCGCGGGCGACCTGCCCTGCCCGTGGCGGCTCTTGCCCTGTCCGTGGCAGCTTCCTGCCCTGCCCACGGTGGCTCTGGCCTGCCCATGGCGGCTTGCCATTCTCAAGGCGGTCTGCCCGCTAGGAGAGGTCCCTGGGAATCGAACCCAGGGACTCCCATGTGGTATGCCAGCGCCCTGTCCACTGGGCTAACAAGCCAGCCCCTCAACCATTTTTTGATGGACTAATCTAGTCAGTGCTAATTGGAGAAAGTGGGGAGACTATTTTGCCTTCTTTAATATTTTTTTGTGATGACGGATGCATAGCATCCATAGGGTTCAGAGCTGGAAGGGGATTTAGATAGCTCTCAATTCACACGAGTCAGAGAATGAAGATCAGAGAACATGTGACTTATTCAGGCTTTCACAGTTAGTTGTTTGCTCATTTTCCTTTTACATAAAGTGTTGACCCTTCTCTTTGCCCTTCTCTAAGGGCCATGGAGAGCCCAGCCAGGCTGCTACATAGTTGGTGGCCCTAGGTTTGGGTGTGGAGCCTGGACAGACAGGTTTCATTTCAGAGACAATTCAGGGAGTGAGAGTCAGTCGGTAGAGCAGGTTGGGACTGGGTGAGTGATGGGGCTCCTGCCAGGAGCTTTAGAGCCTGGTGGAGGTCCCTACAGCAGAAGCAAAGTAAGGGGCGCTACCTGACTGCTAGACCAGAGCTGGAGTGTCCTGCGTCCTTACTGCACACACACACAGGTTGCTTTCATTGACCACTGTCACTGTGGCATGTGGGTACAGCTAGTTTAAAGGTAAAAATGAAACCAAACTGCTAGATAACTCATTCTATGGAAGCATCTTTTGTTAGCCACCTTATCCCTGATGTATGCACTTGATTGTTCAATAACTGGGGTAATTGTATTAAGGTAGGTGGATCTTTAGATCTGGTCCAGCAGGGGCCTGTTAGGAGATCCTTGCCCTACTATATGGAAAAATACTTCCAAATGGCCAAATACCATGTAACTGAGGTTATTAATCTGGTGCCTCCTTCCAAGAGAGAGAAGCAAAACTCTCCAGACTGGCAAAGGGAGAGGGCATTTTGGTCCTGTGTAACTGAAATGTAGGGGAAAAGGCAAAGAGAGTTCTGGTCAAATTACCTTTTAAAAATATGTAGCAATCTAAAGGAGCAGCCTCAAGGTGTTTTGATTTTATTATTAATATATTTTTGAAGTTTGCTCTAGTTATCTGAGCCCTTTCAGGCAAAAATTCTGTGGGTGCTTAATAATTTTTCATGTTGATTTTGTGGCTGTCCCTAATAGTTCTCTCAAGAAACTGAAATAAGGTCAAGTTGTTCAAATACTTACTTAGGACTTTGGAACCTATTGTATCCATGTTCAAAGTTTTTCTAAAATACTCAGAATTTTATTAATCCTACTATGCCTCATTCTCCAGAGAATTGTGTGAAAATTCTAGAATGCAATTATATTTGGGGCGACCAAGTCAAGCTCTTTTTTTAATGCATGAATTTGTTGCTTTGTTTCCACTTCTGTATATACTTATTCCTTAAAATTAAACCCCAAATTAAATAATTAATTGATAGAAACAGTGTCAGCAATTGAAGTGCTGTATAAATATTTAAAAGAATACAAGATATTTAGCCAATTAATGTGGGTACATCTAGAATCTTATTGTGTAATTTACACTTAGCAATAAATAGACATTTCTAACTATTCTCACCATGCAAGTGTACTATAATGGTTTAATACAAACAAATTACTATGGGAGTGGAAGTGAGTATAGTTTTGTCACAAGTAGAATAAAACTCATATGCATAAATATAATAAAAATAATAGTGCATTTTATTTGCATGGTGTCTAGCTACAGCTGCATTCTAGCTGCTTTGTAATGAAATTAAAACAACCGATTAAATACCGATTAGCTGGTTAGAGACAGATCAGATTATAGCAACAATTAAAATCAGCGTAAAACAATGTGTTCAATCAACCTACTTTTTCTTCCGCAAACAGAATGTTGATGGAATAAAGTTCTTTATTTTATACATGTACTTTGAACATGCAGCATGTCATTGTTACAGCAAGAACTCTGGGTTTGATACAAGAAGGATTAAACGCTTTACCCTGCTCAGCACTTAAGAAATGAAACCTTTGAAGCACATTCCTGGTGGAGGGACAATATGAAGAAGGATACAAGGTAGAAATGAAAATAAATGCGCCATGCCTGTAGGGCACAGGGGTGCCAGCCTCTGCAGAGTGAAAGGGGTGGTAAAAAAGGCTTTACCTCAGGAAGGGGGTTGAACTCCCAATGCCAAAGGGAATACGGAGTCATAGGCAGTACCGGGATGAAAGCAGTGCTGGTGGAATTTTTGGATTACCAATGATGGGACATTCTATGCCTCCCATAAATGGAAAAGGCTTGAATTCTTAAACCCAGGAGGAATGCTATTTGCTTTTGAGGAAGCTTGGAAAGAACAGGATCTAGTATCAATTCCCAAAGTGACATGAAAGTCATCCAAAAGTCCCATATTCAGTTTTTGCCATACCTATGTATGACCTATGTGGCATTAATATATTTAATGTTTCTTTGAATCATCTCACTTTTAAAACATAAACGTATCCTTAAAGGAAACGCTTTGCCATAGTTTTAAATGGGAAACCATTTCACCTACCCCGAAGAGAAGGGGAACACAAAAAACACACAGTGAAAGTGAATTTTCACACTTTAATGCAAGGTGGCTGCTGATTCCTGACTATGGCTGTGAACTGGAGACCGGCTTCCCTTTTTGTTAAAAGGGGAGACTCACAAGTGTTAGTCAGCTCTTTTAGACATGCGACAGGCTGTAACTTTCTCCTTGACATAATCAGAAGGATTGAGCAGGAATTGAAACAAAAAACAGAAACAAAAACTTTCTCACTGCATGCTTCAGTGTTATGTAATAGCCGCCTCTCTGCGACACCTGCAGTCCTCTCCTGTGTGTCGCTAGCAGCACGGGCCCCGCCTCTGGGACCCAGTTGTCCAACGGGAGGAGCTCTAAGGTGGTGGAAGGAGAATGAGGCTCCTGTGTAAAATCAACCATTCACGCATTGTATTGTATCTAGTACCTACCTGCTCTTAGGCAGCTCACAGGAACATTTTAAGGTGGACGTAAGAAAGTGCCAGAGCAGTCTTAGGGAGTTTAGTCCCTTGCCCCTTTCTTCCCTTTGCTCCCCAGAGCAAGCCTGCCTGCGAGGGTCCCAGTAACGCTCTCTTCTCCAGAGATAAGCTCAAATCTGACGGGAGTGGTCTAGATATTTTAAGGGGTGGGGCAGATACAAAGTCTGACTCTAACGTGTTATCTACTCCTATTGTCTGTTAGGACATTCTTTTTCCTCATAATGCATAAAAACAAAACAAAACATACACACCAAAAACCCTAAAAATCACATGGGAGAAAATTTCACATGGCTTTCCCTAGTTGGATTTCTGCCATGGCAGACTCTGCTCTAGAGGTCAAGGGATTGAATTTACCAAATTTCATTAGTTCCGAGATACCATGAATTAAAAAATATGCTGACAATTTAATGATAGCTTTGGGGAATTTTTAAACACCTCTACATTAAATATGCACATCACTTGAAAATGAACTCTTATTTATGAAACATTAAATTGTGAAGAAAAATGATTATTTTAGAACAAAGGACAAACTATTCTATGCCACCGTTTTCAGTACTTGAGCATCATCCTATTCCTTTAGAGTCTTGTCTATTCTGACCTCACCCAAATATTATTCCTCATTCTGTTTGTTAATCTGAATCACAAAGCTAGAGAAAGATATGCATCATTTGGGATTTATTCTTTCTTTGATATATTCTCTCTCTCTCTTCTCTTCCTCTAAAAAATACCTGGGTGTGTCATTGGAATGAAGTGTGCACTTGCAATATTGTTATGATGACATTGGGTCTGGTTCCTCTTTGGCCCAGCCCCCTTTCTTCCCGAGGGGTAGGGTGGTGGGAATCAGCACAGATCTAAATAAAGCTCCGTTGCCCTTTGTATTTAGCTGGGTCTTTGGACTTTTGCACATAGGTGTAGAACCCCAGTGTGCTGGACTGAGCCTTTGGTGAACTCTTTTACCTGAGTTAAAGTAGCTCCAAGGGCCTGGACCCAGAGCATTCAATTTCCCTTGAGGCCTAATTGCCACATCTCACAGGAGCAGTGTGAAGGGAGGTCAATTCAAAACAACCATAGCACTAGAGGAAATGGAGCCAGAGAGCAAGGGAGGATGTGCTTGCTTGGGGTTGGTGCTGGCCACAGGCCTGCTCAGGCTGGAGCATCCTCGGGGCTGGTGGCCACTGGAAATGAAGAGCACTGAGAAAGGAGATGGACAGATGGATGGATTAAGGGGAGTGGGCGTTTGAGAGACAGAGAGAGAGAGAGAGAGAACTAGGCAGATAGTCTTATTCTCTGCTTGAGTGAACAAGAGAGAAGATGGACCGTATATTATGATCTTTAGCACCTCTGAAAGCTCTGTCACTGGGAAATGGAAGACTCCAACTTTAAAGGTCTATTCCTACCACCCCTGGAATGGGAGAATTACTTCTCTTTAAAGCTCACTCATCCTGGGAAGTTTTAAGGGGGTGGAAACAGGGGAAGGGGAAACTTTGGGTTGAGGCAAATAAGCGGGAGTATTAGAAAAAAAGTATAAGATTAAGGAACTATGCATTGTTTCTGTCCATTCTTTTTATTTCCTCTGATTTTCAAGAAACTCGGGTTTGTTGCCCATTGTTCAAGAATATATATATATATTATATATGTATATATACATATATACATGCATATTTTACAGATAAATGTTTTTATAAACTAGTGAAACGAGTAGAGATTCGTACACTTGTATTTAAGCTGAATATTAGAATGAGAAGAGGGAATAATTGAACGGGGGAGGAGCGACTGGATTGTTTGCAAATCTTGGAGACATGATGTTTATCAGACACGTGGTTTGGGAAATTGCTATCCTAGCAACATACACACAGTGCCCAGTGAATGTTCAACACCTCCGCTACCTCAATTAAGCATAATCAATCTCTATCATCCTGATGAGCTGCTCTGAAAATAACCACAAATTATCCCATTTGCAGTAGGGAAGATACTATACTTTTAATTGGGGGCAGACTGGAGAGGAATTAGAAAAGACTGGTAGATATATGGTAAAAAGTTCTTCTGCATCCTAAAATAGAATTTTACCATTCACCAAACCTTGTAGACAATACACATGAAAAGTGTCCTCTTCCAAAGATACCACTGAGGGAGTGACATCTTACTTCCCTGGGACAACATGAAAATGATTAAGATAGCCGACCAACAATCCAAGTCTCCTATTTCTGTGGTCTGGAATTTATATCATGCTAGAAAATAAGAAATGGGTGCGTTCCAGCCTGGTTTTTGTGGTGAGGCTATTGGTGGTTATTCTCCTTAGATAATAGTCACTGTCATATAGAAGGGAGAGTAAAATGTATTCTTTCTAGCTCCTGAAGACAGACCTTAGTAATATGGATACTGATTTTAGCTCAAATTGACAACTTTGCAGCAAATACAGATGCCCACCATTGGAACAAGCAGTCCCACAAAGTAGTGATATTCCCATTCATGGAAGGGTACAAGCAGAGTTCTTTGGAAGGAAGTAATAAAGACCAATTTGGGCTAACAAAGATAAAAACAGAATTGAAAGGGAATTAACAGAATCAAAATGGAGGCAGGAGGACCAGGCTTGGAAACAGGAAAATAATAAAGATGGAGTCTACTTGGCAATTGAGATGCCACTACAGCAGTGAATGAATGATTGAATAGCATGTCACGCTACTTAGGATTCAGAATCCTGGAAGAGAAGGTCCAGTTGGCTGAGCTTAGGTCATATGCTCATCCCTGGGTCATACAGGGTGGGGAAAGAGGAGACTCTATCAGAGACTTGCAAGGATCCCTTCAAATTCTGTTGTGGAAGGGCAGGGGACCCAATTTTCAATCAGGATACAGTTACAAAGGGAAATAGAGGCAAAAATTAATAATTCATGCTTACTATGGAAGCTGATTAAATGTCCATTGGGAACGTTATAGATGAGGATTCCTCATTGAGCATTAAGTTAAATGCATAGACTTCCTTGACCACTGCTGGCTCTAGTACATATATGTGGATGAAAAAAATATCACTCTTGAGAGGTTAAGGCTTGGTCATCCTTAAAGGTAGATGGGTAGACTTGGGTAATGGAATTCTAGTAAAGACATTCTAGGATGTTATCAAGGATTGGCTTCCCTTTGGAGGTTTTTTATCTATGATAGAGCACAGATACTATATCATATAGAAAATTCACATGCCCAAAGTTTGGGAATTCTTTATCATTTTCTCTTTCTTCCTTTCCCATCCCCTGACCGTCTAAATCCTACTTCAGAAAACCTCCTCAAAACGCCCATAGACAAAAATAAGCACCCCTTTGCTATGTTCCCATAGCACTCTAGGCATACCTCTAGCAAAAAATAGAATAAAATAGTGTATTGTTTGTGTCTACCGCTGAATTGAGAGCTCCGTGATACAGCTACCTTCTCTTTTACTGCTTTAGTTATAACATAAGGCCCAGGGACAAGGAGATAAGCAAATGAGTGAATGAACAAATGAAGGAATGGAATGAATGATTTAAAACAAAAAGGAATAGTGAGCCTTGACAATGTTGAGTTCTATACTGGCACCTGCTCTTATTGTCTTCTGAAAAATGCCCTAATCCATACGCTTCTTGGTCCTAAGCAGTGTGAATATTTGCTCTCATGGTATCTGTCAGGTGGAACCTTTCTCTGGGAAGCTGAAAGCATTTTACTCTATTGATTTGTTCTCACCGGAGTTGAACTGTGAGTGGTAAGTAGGCATTTGTTTCTATTATGACTGTCAATAGTATGATTTCAGATCACTTTTTCACTGTAGTTTGAAGGGACCACACCTTTCATTTACAAAGTCAGATCCCTTGAAATGAACCAAAGTAACCCATAATAAGCTATAGCTTGAGATTTTAATTTGTGGGCATTATTAGCAGGGGGAAATCCTCTTCTTTTCTTGTTTACAATGCGTGTGTGTGTGCATATGTGTGCATATGTGTGTGTTTAATACCAAATCCTTAAATTCAGTCGTGAACAATGGTATACACACAAGCACAAAAATCTTAGTAAAACAACTATAATGTTTTAGAGAAAAGATAAAATCATAGCAAACAGGAGATTGAATGAAGGCAAAAGTTCTTGTTTCAAATTGACCTTGGGCAGATTATTTAACCTTTCAATCTTGCTCCTCCCTGTAAATTGTGAATGTATGTAAGGTAGTTGATAATAGAATGCATGTACAGCATAAGCAGTGACCCCTACGGTAAAGCATGGACTGTAGTTAATAGTACAATTATAAAATGTTCTTTCATCACTTGGAACAAATGTACCATGCTAATGCAAGGTGTTGTTATTAATAAGGCACTATATGGGAACTCTGTATTTTATGCATGATTTTCCTGTAAACCTACAACTTCTCTAATAAAGTACAAAGAACACAATTTATAGGTTTGTTATGAGGATTAGGTGAACTTGTGGACTCTTGGTTAACTCCCTACTCTGTGTAGATCCAGGCCTCCTGAGCAAAAGTAGAGGGGGTAGTGGGAGATAAGCAGAGATCTCTTCAAACCAATGGCTAACCACTTAGGACACAAAAACATGACCTCCTTGTTTCCAACTTCATGATATTTCATATATAGAGGAGAAGCTGATAAGTGGAATGGAAGATATACAACTACATAATTTGTTGCCTATAATGACTTGGTTGGAGCTGTCAGGAGAAGCAATTCTCTTGATCTTGTGATTTCAGCCCAACACTTTCACACTTAAACTAGATCCTTCCCCTTAAGGACTTAATTATTTGTAGCTAAAATACATAAACTCCTCCCAAGTCTTATCCAAAAATAGAGTTGTGCTCGATATGTTGCCCCAAATCTAATTACTGTTTACTTTATTTGCATATGATTTTATTTCATTATAATGGTTGGAGTCCTGTTTCCAGGACAACCAAAATTTGACAGAGATCTTTATATCTACTTGGTCAGAGTCCTACTGTGTTCATGATTACCTTCACTTTTGTGAAAAATATTCAAATATTTCCACGGTTCTGCCAGCTTTCATTCCTTTTGTTATCTTTTGACCCAAGGTCAGGCTTACCTGTGCAGTTTCTCTAAATATGCTAAGGTAAATCCATGTATTTCTAAAAGCCAACTTTGCTTCCTCTCCTATTACACAATGGACCATTGCAATAAGTCCTTCCCACTGAAGAATGTTAATACATGCAAATCACTTGGAACAGTATCTGCACATGGTAGCACTCAAAACATCTGAGCTTATATTCCTCTCATCACCATCACCATCACCATCATCATTCCTAATAGCATCTTACAGTTACAGTATTATGGCAAGGATTAAATGATAAAATGCCTATAAAGTATGTTACATTTTGGCTGCCACATAGCAGGTACTCAATGAATGTTAGGTACTGCTAGTTAAGAGATCTTAAGCCAGAGGTTTATTTAAGAAAATGAAGCACAGCACCATTCAAGGTTATTGCCTTGGATACATTCTTCTCATTTGTATATACCATTCCCTTAGAGGGTGCTTTACTATGAGGATGAGTTTTCAATAAGATGAACCATCCAGAAGCACTTCAAGATGTTTGGTCTTTGAAAAAGTGTCACTTAAACTTAGTTACTAAATTATAAAAGTAGTGCCATATTTTATGTATTCAGTTTAGAGTGATGGTTGTATGTCTTTACAAATGATTTATGGTCATCATTTAAAAATGTAAGCAATACATAACATTATAAAGAAAGCAATGCATTACCTAAAATCTTGCCCTCCCCATCCTCCACCCAGAAACATCTACTGTGAACACTTGACGAGCAACATTCTAAACATCTCTTAGTGCAAATGTGTAGATAGGAGGACAGGGAAAAAAATGATATGTAATAAACATTAACATTATAAGACTAGGACTAACTCAGAGACTATAAGATATGTGCTTTATAAATAAAAGGGTTAACTTTAATTTACTTGGATTTAACAGAATTGTTGAACTTTAGATATGTTTTTTTCAACCATCAAAGCTATTTGTTCCTAAAAAGACCTTTCTAAAGGTTAAGGAAAAAATCTGAAAGCATTCAGAAGTTGGAGTCCTTATGAATTTTTAACTACATCAATTTTAGACTTTATCAATTGCTAGGAAAGTTTACATAGCCAGTTTTCTCTCTCTTCCAACTTCCTCTTTCCCTCCATTTCAAACTTTTGCTCACATTATTTTACTCTGACTCCTATATAACATCCTAATTCTGCTCTGCAACTCTAATTTCCCCACTTGGTTAGCCCTGGCTCTATTTTCAGTTAAATCCAGCATTCTCTAGCCCTTTTATCATGGTCTACATTCCTGGATTATTTATTTTGACTTATCCCTTTGTTGGATACCTTTCATCATCAAGAATATTTTTCCCCAAGAAAGGCTCATGAGGGTTATATTCTCTGAGATTTTTCACTTCTGAGGATATCTACCTATTGCCTTTATGCTTCAGTAACAACTTGGCTGATGTGACTTTCCTGGGTCACCTCCTTTCCCTCTGAAGTTTGAAGAATTCGCTATATGGTCTTCAGAGGTTGTGTTTTACAGTGGAAAGTGTGAAGCAAGGAGGTTCCCCCCCCCCCCAAGGTAGGTGACTTCTTTTCTTCTTCTTGGATGCATAAATTTCTAGTTTCAGCAATGAGGTGTAATATGTTAATTAGGATGTATAAATGTAGATTGTTATATATTTTTCTCAATATGATGTATCATTTTAAGCTATGGATTCAGTTCTTTCTTCATTTTAAGGAAATATTCCTGTTTGAAAACTCAAAAGTTTTCTTTTTCTGGTTCATTATTCTTTTCTTGGATTACTTTAACTTCCAAAATTAAGCTCTGCTTTCTGTTTACTTTAGCAGGTTTATTGTCATTTTCTTATGTATTAATTACAGTTATTTTGAACTTTTCCGTCAAGCTGTTAATTTGACTTTTAACTTTGACCCTTCTAGCTCTGTTTTTAATTAATTTATTAGATCTTTAGTGGTGCATAATATTTTTCAGAGTACGCCCTTAACTCTCGAATTACCTTTCCTTGTTTTATCATTTCATCTTTGAGGTTTTATTGAATTCTTATTCTTATTAATTTCTTTAACAATATAAAGAACTTATAGGGCATCTGTTTCAGTTGCTTCAGTCTAGTTTTCTTCAAACTGGATTCTTTTTTAAAAAAATTTGTTGTGGTAACATATATATAACATATTTCCTATTCTAATCGCTTCAGGTATACAATTCTATGGTGTTTGTTACATTTACAATGTTGTGGTACCTATCATCGCCACCATCCATTACCAAAACTTTTCTCTCACACAGAACAGAAACTCCGTACCCATTAAGCAGTAACTCCTCATTCCCTACCTCTACTCCTGCCCCCAGTACACTCTAGTCTACTCTGTGCTCTAAGAATTTGAATAATCTAGTTATTTCAAACAAGTAGATCATATAATATTTGTCCTTTTGTGTCTGGCTTATTTTATTCAAGATGATATCTTCATGATTCATACATGTTGTAGCATGTATCAGAGCTTCATTCTTTGGACAGCTGAATAATATTCCATTGAATGTATATACTACATTTTGTTTATCCATTCATTCATCTGTTGATGGACACTTGGGTTTGTTCCACCTTTCGGCTATTGTGAATAATGCTGCTATTAACATTAGAGTATGGAGGTCGGTCTGAATCCCTGCTCTCAATTGTTTTGATATATACCTAGAAGTAAAATTGTCATATAGTAACTTTGAGGAATAGCCAAGCTGTTCTCCACAGTGGCTTCACCATTTTAAATTCCCACCAAGAACGTATGAGTGTTCCTATTTATCACTTTAAAAAAAAATAATATCCATTCTAGTAGGTATGAAGTGAAGTGGTATCTCATTGTATGAGCAAGTATATGAGTATGTTTTACTTGACAAATGATCCTTTATTGAAATATCTTCTTTCCTTAACTAGCTGGACATCCCACACTACCACTGGTGATGACATCTATCAAGTCATAGAGTGACAGCATCAACATTGGCAGTCCCCAGAATCTCTTAAATGGTTCCAGGGAGTTTTCTGGCTACATATTGGTGCCACATCTGGGGGACAATGTGAACAATCTTATAAAAATCATATTTGCACTGTGCTTTATGTTTTTCTGCTGCTTTTCGACACTGGGTGGTTTCTTGGGGACTTTGAAGATCATAGTGGAGGCAGAAGGTATCACATCAGTCTGGGTCTGTCTGTTCTGAATGGTTAGTTTCACTGTAATCCTTAGACCCTTCTAGGCAATAGTTGCCTTGGCATCTTGGCAATGTCACCACCAACATTTTTTGGAGACAAACCCAGGGGCTGATCTTGGGGGCCAGGGCAGATATGGCACCAGCTTCCCTACCAGTGTACTGCACATACATGAACTTGGGTGGCAGGGTAGAGGTGTGTGTCAGGTGAACCTGGACGCTGGACTGCCAAAGAAAGTTGCACCTTGTCCTCCTCTGAGTTAAAAGATCTCACTGTTATTTTAATGTTTATTTCCACAATGGCTGATGACATTGAGCATCTTTTCATGTACTTATTGAACATTTGTATATCTTCTTTGAAGAAATGTTTATTTAAGCCCTTTGCTCATTTTTTTAACTAGGTGTTTTTCTTACTGTTTTAAAAAAATTATTCTGGATATAAATTAAACACTGATCATATATATGGTTTCCAAATATTTTCTCCCATTGTGTAGGTTGTCTTTTTACTTTCTTGATACTGTCCTTTGATTCACAAAAGTTTTTAATTTTGATGAATTCTGATTTATCTATTTTTTTATTTGGTTGTTTGTGCTATTGGTGTAAAGTCTAAGAATGCATCTCCTAATACAAGGTCCTGATTATCTTCCACTGTGTTCTAAGAGTTTTATTGTTTTAAGTCTTATGTTTACATCTTTGATTCCCTTTGAGTTAATTTTATGTAAATGGTGTGAGGTGGGGGTCGACATTCATGCTATTGCATATGGGTTTCCAGTTTGTCCAGCACCATTTGTTGAAGAGACTATTCTTTTCCATTGAGTGAACTTGGCACTGTTGTCAAAAATCAGTTAGTCGTAGATGTGCAGGTTTATTTTTGAACTCTCAGTTCTATTCCATTGGTCTATATGTCTATGCTAGTACCAATACCACACTATTTTGATTACTGTGGGTTTGTAATAAATTTTGAATTCAGAATGTGTTAGTCCTCCAACTTCTTTTTCAAGATGTTTTTACCTGTTTGGGTCCCCTTGAACATCCAAATGTATTTGCTTATTTGATTTTCCATTTCTGTGAGGAAGGCTGTTGGGATTTTGATTGGGATTGCACTGAATCTCTAAATAGCTTTAGGTAGTATTTACATCTTAACAATGTTAAGTTTTCTAGTTCATGAACATGGAAGGTCTTAACATTTACTTAGGTCTTCTTTAATTTCTTTCAGCCATGTTTTATAGTTTTCCATGAATAAGTCCTTTACATGCTTGGTAATATTTATTTGTAGATATTCCTTTAGTTGGTATTGTAAATGGAATTGTTTCTTTAATTTCCTTTTTGGATTGCTTATTGCTAGTTTATAGAAACACCACTGATTTTTGCCTGTTGATCTTTGTACCCTGTCACTTGGCTGAGTTCATTCATTAACCTTAGTAGCTTTCTTGTAGATTATTCGGGGTTTTCTAAATATAAGATCATATAATCTGTGAATAAAGATACTTTTACTTCTTCCTTTCCAATTTTGATGCCTGTTATTTCATTTTCTTGCCTTAAGTCTTCTGGCTGCAACTTCAGTAGAGTGTTAAATAGAATTGGTAGAAGTAGGCATTCTTTTCTTGTTCCTGATCTTAAGGGGAAAGCTTTCATTCTTTCACTATTGAGTATGATGTTAGCTGATGTTTTTTCATTTATGCCATTTATCATGTCAAGGAAGTTCCCTTCAATTCCTAGTTTTCTAAGTGTTTTTAATAAGAAGGTATGCTGTATTTAGCCAAATGTCTTTTTTTTTTTTTTTGCATGAAGAGATCATGATTTTTTTTCTTTATTCTATCAATGTGTTATACTACATTCATTGATTTCCTTATGTTGAGCCACCCTTGCATTCCTGGGGTCAACTCTTATTTGGTCATGGTATATAATCCTTTTATTTTATTTTTATTATATTTTTATTTTTAAATAAGTTTTAGATTACAGAAAAGTTACATAAAAAAATATAGGGGATTCCCATATATCCCACCCCTTACCCCTCTCACATTTCCCCCTATTAATAATATTATATTAGTGTGGTATATTTGTTGCAATTCATGAACAGATATTGAAGCATTGCTACTAACCATGGTCTATAGTTTACATTAAGGTTTACACTTTGTACCGTACAATTTTATAGGTTTTGACAAAATGCTTAATGGCCTATATCCACCATTGCAATATCATGCAGAACAATTCCATTGCCCTAAAAATGCCCTGTGTTCTACCTATTCTTCCTCCCCTCTCCCCTCAGAACCCCTGGTAACCACTGTCTTTATATCAATGTTAAAAGTTTTTCTGTTACTACAATATTAAAAAGTCTACTTTGGCCCATGTTTGCATTCCCCCCTTATCTTGAGGATTTTGACATGGTGATGCCCACTCTGCTTCCAAATGAGAGGGGGCTTAGATCTAATGGGGCAGATGGAAGGGATGATTTTACTTGCGGTTGTAGATACTCTTTGCTTTTTGGGGATAGGCATTGTCCATCATCATAATTTTGTTAGTTGTCCTGGATGAGTACAGTTCATCGGAATTCTCCCTTATCTCCTCAAGTTATTTGGGACTAGTTTGTTTTCCCCCTCTCGCTTTCTACGTATTTTTCTAAAGGTGACTGTTTGTCAAAGTGTGGCCCTCAGATCAGCAGCATAACTTAATGATGCAAATCTATGGGCCCCACCCCAGATCTACTGAATCAGAAATTCTGGGGTTGGGGCCTAGCAATATGTGTTTTCCCAAGCCTTCTGGATGATGCTCATGCACGCTAAATTTTGAATGCCCCTGCAGTAGACAAGGTGGAAGTATAAGTAGAGAAAGCAAGGCTTATGCAGAGTGCAGCCCATGCTAAGGAACCTGCGTACTGCTCTATATCCTGAGAGCCTATTAAATCCCCTATACCTGCGCCCGTTCCTCAACCGGGAATATTTTCACTCCCGTGGACTTTGATGCCTTTCCTCACTTGGCATGGTGCCCTAGAAATCAGCATGCTCTGGGGCCCTTCCAGATTGTGTTGAAGGGCTGCTATGAATGGTTGTGCAGGTTGTCCCTCTATAAAGATACCTAGCTAAGAGGACTTCAATGGAAACTAAGTCTTATCTGTGCTCTCTTACAGGCGAGTGAGCCTTATGTAGGGCTGCATCAGCCTAGAAGAAGGGATGTATTTTTTCTTTTTTAATTGATGTACTCAAACTTTTCAATCAAATAGCATCTGTAGTATATACTGGCTATCTGGATAAGGTCTCAAATGGTATGTAGACATTTCTATTTTAAAATAGTTTTCCTTGAATTTGTCCAGATTTGCCTCTTCACTCCCTTCCCCTTCAATCCATACCTTTGCAAACTTTAGGGTATTTTTGAGATTTCTCAAGATTCTCTACACTTACCTTCTGTCCTTAGTACTACTTCTGGGTATGTACAGTGTTGAGGTAGACACATCAATTGAGTTGAATCTTATTTTTCTTTGCTTATACTTTTACAATTGATAGTAAAAGCTTATACCAGTTTGGTGATTTGGTATATTTTGGTAAAATTTTAGCCACTTAAAATGTTTATTATTTTCTTACTATTTTTAATACATTTAGTTTGTTGATGGGGGAGGGGAGATGAGCCTTTGATCCTGCCTTACTCTGCTATTAATATACAACAAATGCATTTTTTTTTTACCTACAGGAATGAAAACAATTATTTTCTGCTTAGGTTTTTATCCATTAGTTTTCCTTAGTTGTAAGCAGCAGAACCCAACTTTGAATAATTTAGGCAGGAAATGAAAGGATGTTCTAGGTGCATTCTGCATAGTATATGGGATTAGAGAACAAATCGGAGAGGAAGAGCAGGAAACTGGAGCTCCCAGCAGCATGGATTTGTGGAGATTGGGAAGGGTTGGCCTGACCTTCCTGAGCTGCTGGACGTATGAAGTGGATGGCAGCTCCACCAGCGCGGTGGGGAAGGGGCTGTTCCCTTAAAGCCATGTTTACGGCTTTGTGTCACCATCATAGGTGCAGAGACATTTAGCAATGTCTGGAGACACTTTTGGTTGTCGCAACTAGAGAGGGAGATGACTAAAATCTAGTAGGTAGAGACCATAAACATCCCACAATGCAGTTCTCAACTGCAAAGAATTATCTGATCCAAAATATCCACAGTGTCTCTGTTGAGAAGTCCTGCCCTGAAGGAAGGGAGGTGAGGCAGGATAGGCAGAACA
Organism: Chaetophractus vellerosus; assembly: GCA_004027955.1. Classification (NCBI taxonomy): domain Eukaryota; kingdom Metazoa; phylum Chordata; class Mammalia; order Cingulata; family Chlamyphoridae; genus Chaetophractus; species Chaetophractus vellerosus. The sequence continues at coordinate 17,332 of PVKH010006078.1, forward strand.
ATAGCTGTTCATTACACCCTTCAGTCAGCCAGATGAGCATTCTCATTAATCTGGAGTGAGTGTATAAGTGGTTTCGTTCAGATTTGGAGCATTAGATCCCTTTTTTTCAAAATGTGTCTTTTTTAACCAAAGAATTAAACATTTTACTTCCTTGGGGGCACAGTTATTGTGATATTGTATTGTCCTTGCAACAACACCAAGAGCTCCATTTTAATTCATTAAATTGTCACCTGAATGGTTAAGTTTATTTGTAATTCAAATGAGCTTTCTGAAATTTGACTTCTGCATAATAGTCACTATATATATGGAAAACATTTATTTGGCGTTAAAAAAAAAAAGTTTTAGCTCCATTCTCCAGGCATTTTGGGTTTTTGAGCCTCATATCCTTGGTGCAAAACTAACGGCTAGGTGCAAAACTAACGGCTAAGAGCTGCCTTTTGTTTTCTTACATTGGTATTTGCAGGTGATCTTTTTGTGGCCAGCTAACACAAATATTTTTAAATGGGCCTGGAGAAATAGATGAGCCCCCTTCTGTTCTGAAATGTTAAGTTATGGGGAATGGAAGAACTGTCACTTCTGCAAGGCTGGGGCTAGGGAAGCTTTCTTCTTTGGATGTCATCCTAGGCTCCTGGTAGGTATTGGAGTGCCAGTGTTCATGTAACTTCTCTTTTGCCATATGCCCGCAGCAAGACATAATGCAATGCTACACAGTAATGCATTTTAACGGATTTTAAATGAACTTTCTTAAACTGATAGAAGAAAATTAGAACATTCCTAGGGAAATCCCTTGGCAGACAGCACCACTATCAGTGATTTGGAGGTGCTGGAACAGTTTCATCAGACTGTATCAGCAGTTTTTCTCAAAATGTGAGCAGGATGTTTGCTAAACGCAAATAGAGTCATGCCTGAACCTCACAAAGACTTCTTGCAAATATGAGAAAATGTCACTGTCGAAACTCTAATGCTCAAAATACCCGACCACAAATTGTTTAAAATTAAAAAAAAAAAATTCCAGAAGTGGTATCTGAAAGACCATTTAATGTTATAGAAGTTATTTTCTGTAATCTAGAAGTAAAGCAAAATTGACTGTTTCTCAGTGCTAATATACAAGGATGTTCATCTTTATAACTTGTTTAGCAGTGTGGTATATCATTATATAAACTTGCTTTTACTTCTAATTAAACATTAAAAATGCAATTGCTTTTCTTTGCTGTTGTGACAAGCTGGGAGATTAAGTGACTTGTTGCCCAGTGATGCTATCTATACTCAAAATCTCGACCCAAATTAATTTCTGTTGGTGAAATACAATTTTAGGTTATAACTCTATTCATTTTAGGAAAATTAATATTCCCTGTGAAGGAATATTTTAACGAAAAGGTGGTGTTTATTAATAACTCTGGGAGGGGTGAAAACACAACATTGTTGACATTTTTCTTGATGGTTACCTTTATGGCCAATAATTTCTGAGAGTTTTAAGCAAAGAACACATTTAATCAGTTGTTATTCATTAATTTGGAAAATGTCTTCCCCATAAATTGCTCAGAAAAGCATCTAATAGTTGCCCAGATATTAAGTTCCCGGGTGCTCTGTAGCATAAAGGTTGTATTATGTAACATTGATGGTAGGTGCATATTATGGTACATCTTTTTAGACATTTTTACAATTTTAAGGTGAAAGAATATGATCTAAACATTCTTAGCTCAAATGCCAACTCCTCTATCAGGCCTTCCCCGATGTTAACAGCTGCCACTGTTCTTTTATTTTATACCTCCATGATGTTTCTTATTTATTTGTATCTGTCTAGATTTTTGTTGCTTCTTCTACCTGCTATGCTGGGAATTTCTTGCTTGATGTCTCTTAGTTGTTTTAGCTTCTTCACGTGCAGTTGGTTCAACTTGGTGGTTTGAAACTCCAACAAGGGGTCCAGATAAAGCAAAAAGGATGAGATATAGTTCAGTTGATAACATAGGTTTTAAGAGTTTGATTAGTTTTCATTTAGAGTTCACTAGATGAGGAGCTGAAGAGTTACCCTTAGATGTCATGATTTGACAATCCTAATTCCCAGGAATTTCATTGAGTTGGAGACTGAGAATCAGACTTCTTTTGTATCCTCATGAAGCCTAACCCAGGGTTTGTCATAGAAGAAATGCTGAATGCTTTCATTAAATGAATGATTATTTCCTTATAGGACCCCTTTGGAGAAGCAACATAGATATGATTAAGAGTGGGTAAGACATGGAGTTAAAACCTAGACTAAAGGTTACCAGGAGATTGAATTAGGGCTGAGAAGGGGTACTGATGCTTAATGTATGTAGAATTTTCAATCAGCTTGACTGTAAAAGTATGGAAATGGATAGAGTTGATGGTAACACATTATAGGTAGTATAACTAACACAGCTGGTTTATAAATGGGATTTGTGGCTGAAAGGGGAAGTTTAGGGATGTAAATGTCAGTTGAAAGAAAGCTAGAGAATAATCTAGGGACTGAATAACAGTGAACCCAGAGGTGAATGAGGATTGTGGTTAATAGTACAAATGCAAGAATGTTTTTCTATGAATTGTAACAAATGTACCTCACTATTAAAAGGTTGTAAGAATATAGTGGTGCATGGGGAAAAATTAATATTACTTATGGATTATAGTTAACAGTAATGTTGTAATAGTCTTGCACTGATGTCAAAGAAGGTACTATATCAATGCTAAGAGTCAGTAATAGGGGAGTGTGAGATTTTTTCGTTTGGAGTAAGGAAAACATTCAAAGATTTACTGGGGCAAAGACTACAGTTCTGTGATGAAAGTGGGAGCCATTGAATGTGCACTTTGGATAGACTCTATAAAGCACGGGACTGTATAACACAGTGAATCGTGTGGTGGAAGATGGACTGTAGTTAACAGTACAAATATGAGAGTGTTTCCTCATGAGCTATAACAAATGTGTAATACTCACACATGGTGTTAATAATAGGTATATGCAAAAAATATACCAAATGTAAGGTATGGACCACAGTTAGTAGTAATAGCCTGATGATGCTCTTCGTAATTTGTAAGACGTGTTCCACAACAGTGCAAGGTGTTGGTGGAGGGGTGATGTATGGGAATTCTGCCCGTTGTGTGTGATTGTTTCATAAGCTCACAACTTCTCTAATAAAATATAATATATAAAAAATGATAAAAGAATGGGTAAGGTTTTCTGAGTCTGAAAGGATAGAGTTTGAATACTGATTCTACTACTTTCTAGATACAAGACCATTAGCAGACTACTGGACTTCTGTAAGCCATAGGTTTCGATCTATAAAGTGACAGTACTGTGCTCTTAAATATCTTATAATGATTAAACATTTAATGCTTGTTACCTGCTGTAAAATGATACTTATAACAAAAGTTCTCACTATTGCTATTGGAAATCAATGAGAGTGTTCAGGGTTCTGTGTGTGCAGGGTTGTGAAAAAAAAAACTTGTTATGCATCCTTTCACCACATCTTGATATAGTTAGAACTTGACTTTGAATATTCTCTGTGCACATACTACGTCTTTTCCCTTATTACCTTCCCCTTTCTTTCCAGAAGAAATAGGCACACTATGATTCTACAGGCCTCCTTTTCCATGACCACAGGAAATGAGATGTGTGTGGAGTTGTATAAAATAATTTAAGAAAAACAGAATGTTCTTGCATGATGGAACAAAATAGAACAACACAAATATCTTGTAAACTTGAGTTTTGAGATCATCCAGATAATTCAAGGCAGTTTTTTTTTTCACTAAAATCCCTGAAATCAGATGATGTTGCAGAACCTTCTCAGGGAAGAAATACTGACACTTCTCTTCACATTCTTAGGTTGAGTTGAATTTCCCTCCCATTAATGATGATGATAGCCAGCCTGCCAGGCGTTGTGCCCTGAGACCGACTCTATTCTCATACTCACTCTCTAGCGGTTCAGATTCCAGAGCCCATACTGTTCCTGGACTTCTTCAGGAGCATTAGATAGATACGATTCAGCCTCTGCCAACAAGGAGCTTCCAGTCTGAATGAGCAGTAGAACACAGGATACAGATCACCTTACTACACCTCT
>PVKH010006079.1:0-21402 GCA_004027955.1 Chaetophractus vellerosus
CTTGCCTTCACCAGGAGGCCCCAGGAACCGAACCTGGGGCCTCCCATGTGGTAAACCAGAGCCCAACCAATTGAGCCACAGCTGGTTCCTGGAAAGTTGTAATTTTGAGGAAATCGAATTTACCATTTTTTTCTTTCATGAACCATACTTTTGGTGTCATATAAACAAACTTTGCCTAACATTTAGGTCTTTGAGTTGATTTTTGTGTATGGTGTGAGGTAAGGGTAGTTCATCTTTTTTTCAGTATAGATATCCAATAGTTGCATCACCATTTGTTGGAGAGACTTCTTTTCCCCCATTGAATTGTCTTGGCACCTTTCTCAAAAATCAGTTGACTGTAAGTGTTTACATAACGACTAATTTCTCAACTCAGATATAGTTAACTGCCTTTTTGAATTGAGAAGTCTAAATAAAATTATAATATTGGTAAATTTGCATATTTTGTATGTTACTGTACATTTGGGTGATTGCATGAATTATCTAAAGGTAGACATACTATTAAATCTAATTAAAATGAATAATCTTGCATCATTATTACCTGTCTCAATATCAAAAACACTAAATAAATATATATTCATATCTGCTGTTCTAACTTGGTTTCAAAAGCCATAGTTCTCTAGATAGGATGCTAGACTTGGTAGGCAGCTGAGAATAGATTTAGCTATTGATAAAATAGGATCTTCTCTTTTTCTTTTTTTTTTTTAATTTTTTGTTTTTAATTTATTAATTTCCCCCCCCCCTTCTGCTTGCTCTTGCTGTGTGTCCATTCTTGTGTTCCTCTCTGTCCGCTTTGTCTCCCCCCCCGTTGTGGCGACGCGCCGAGACCAGTCACCGCGCAGGTGGCTTTGCCCCGCTTGTGGGCGGCTTCTGCTTCCATTCACGGCCGGCTCCACTTCAGTTCGCGGGTGGCTGGCTGCGCTCCGTTCGTGGGCGACCTGCCCTGACCGTGGCGGCTTTGCCCTGTCCGTGGCAGCTTTTTGCCCTGCCCACGGTGGCTCTGCCTGCCCACGGCGGCTTGCCCTTCTCAAGGCGGTCCGCCCGCCAGGAGAGGTCCCCGGAAACCGAACCCGGGGCCCCCCCATGTGGTATACCAGCGTCCTATCCACTGGGCTATATGGCCGGCCCGGATCTTCTCTTTTTCTGAGGTTAAAATGTTTGGGCTATCTCTGGGTAATAGCAACATAGCCAAGGGAAAATAAAAGCCTAATTATCAGTGATATAATAGCTGAGCTCCTTACCTGGGGCTGGTAACCTACAGTAGCCACACAGCGGTGATCCACAAAAGTGAAGATTCCCTCAATATTGTGTCGAGAGATGAACTCTGTTGGTTGACAAATGTTATTCATGTCTGCACAGTTGGGGGAACTGGTTACCTGCGAATAAAGAGATGAAAATGAGATAAAAAGACACCATTCTTTAAAAATTTATTTCCCATCTCTTCATGGCCATTTGCATAGACATGAGGCTCCTGGTCTTAGGAATTTCTAAACTTTCACATCTCATCCAGAAAGGGAAAAATAACAATCACAATCAGAGAGGGCAGGAGGCCTATCGCAAACTCCACTCCCACATATAAGTCAGTAAAAAAAAATTTTTTTTTAATTTATTTCAATTCAAAAGCTCACCTACTTGATTTCACAAACCATATTCTCTAAATAGAATGTAAGCTTTGGCAGGAAACTGAGAATAAAATCATCTCTTTGATCCTATTTCCAACAGGAATAATGAACATTATATTCATAATTCAGATTGGAACACTATGATCCTAAGTAATTAAGAAACCTATCTATTTTTATAAGAAGAATCCAAAAAATTCCACTTCTCTATCGTTAGTCTCATAATGATAAAATGGAAAGGATCTCACTTCTCTTGTATAAGGGGGCAAAGGCAATCAGCTGGAAATGGAAAATTTAGGGTTGTGAAGCTAAAAATAAGAAAGGTAAGGGGAAAAAAAATCCCCCCCACCTTCTCATACTCTTCAGCTTTTGCTAAATCCAAGAGAAGCAATGTTTACTGTGAATGCCATGTTCCTTTAAATTTGGGGTTTTTTATGGAATTCTTCATCTGTATTCAGAGGCTACATGAGAAGATAAAAGAAAATTAATGTGAACAAGCCCTGAGGAACAATTCTTCTCATTGAAAGTGGATGTCATGTGGAAAATTCATCATACTTGCCTGCAGTCTGCCAATGGCCACTAGACAAAACTTGCTCCCCTGGCCAGCCTCTGGGTCATCATCTGGGAGAGAGACACCTTCAGAATGGTAAGATTAAAAGGTTTAACAGGGATCTCAAACCAGTGCCTTCGAAAGTCAGACAGGAAAAGGTTTAACTACATTTAAAATATTTTTACCAATATTTTACCATTAACTGTAATAAACTGGAGAATATAGTCCCCATTCTAGGTATTATAAAAACACATATTAAGGCAGGCATTCTGTGACCCCATCATAGGCAGATATGTCTTTCCTAACTGTGACTTTTAAAGTAAGTAAACAACCAAAAATGAAGTTATACCAAATAACAATAGTAATTTATGGCCCCTGGAAAAGAGAGAAGCCATTGTTTACATGGAAAGGGAAGAGGGTTATATTTTCCCCATACTCTTTGCAGTTATCTGCTTTTTAGCCAGTTTTTCCATGAGAGCTATACAGAAGCATAAAAGACTACACATATATCGAATGTATGGTTTATATAGCAATATAAACTATACAGTTCAAATATCATTACTACTTAAAATTATTTTTTCCTTATTTACATTAATTACCATTTATTGGGTGCATATCATATGTCAGACACTCATCTGGATGCTTTCCTTACATTAAATCTAATCATCACAATAAACCTATATGGGATGTATTATCTTCATATCATAGATAAGGGAACTGAGGTTTTATAAAGGTCATGCAACTTACCCTAGGTTATATAGCTAGTAAATGACAAAGCCAGAATCAAACCCAGGTCTTTCCAAATTCAAACCTTAATCTTCTCCCAAAATATACCTTTTGCTTCTCTTTTCCCTTAGCTTCTAACTGTCTGTGTCCCCAAAATCTCCACTTCCCAATCATACTTACCTGGCAAAGATTTGGAAACTCTGATAAGCCAGTTTAAAAAGTTGATCCCTGCACCCCAACCACTTTTTTTATATTCCCTATTTGACTTCAAGTTCTAGTAAAGCTACTCTGCACGCATCCTGACTTAAAGCCTTTGCTGAGAATATCCCCTTCAAAAGTTATTCCATTCAAGCCATTTCCCGATCTCCCTCAGTCTTTCACCTAGTTTAGAAAGCTCCCAAATTAACTGCATTCAATGCCAACTATTTCTGTGCACACAACTACCTCAAACATAGGTATTTGGTATATATTATTATGAATTTTCACATTTAAAATCTATACTTCATGACACAGCCAATATTCAGACACTTTCAAGTCTGTGTAATCCATCTCCCCAATTGGAATATAAGCACCATAGAGGAAGAGGAGGAATCTGCTTTTTCTTTCCTATGCTCTTACAGCTTATACCAAAGCACACTTCACATACCAGGTACATAATGAATGTTAGCTAACTTTCTTGAACGCTATGAGAAGCTTGCTGCACCAAGGAAGAAATCATTATCCAACTTTCCTACCTGCTGGGGGCCAGGCCTTGATATAGCCTGTGCAGTGGACCACTACAAAGTGAGGTTCTCCATCCTTCACAGAGCCAAGTCCATTTCTAAAAAAATAACAGGTGTCAGGAGAAAACTCTGCCAGTAAAGCTTTTAAAGGTTCTTGGGTGTTTAGAAGACAGGATAACCAGTGCTTGGGCTTTTCCCACCCAAAATGACCACCATACTTCTGACTCTTGGCAAAGTAAAGCAAGAGAAAGGTACTACAGCAGGAGATCAGAAGGTAAAGTATCTAGAACAATTTCCTTAAAGAGGAAGAGCAAAAGAAGCTTTAGAAGCTCAGGAAAATATTGCAGGGAAAAAATATTAACTGCGGAGTAGGAGGTAAGGATGAGGGGGCTAATGAAGGAAGGATTACAGTAAGACAGGTGGAAAAAGTGATGACCTCTATAGGTACTTGGCCATCCCTTTGGATGCTGAAGACCTCACCTGCATCTGTTCCTCACAAAGCTGAGTCTATTCATGGAGACTGGGTCCACAGAGCTATTGCCACACCTGTTTCAATGAACAGAAAAATTAAATGCATCTAGGCTACATTATCAAAGAATTTTCCATTAGTAACAGCCAGATACAGGCCCTGGATATATCTAGATACAGAAAATGGTAACAATGCTTCTAAAAAGGAAGGATAGGGAAACAGATGTGGCTCAACTGGTTGGGCTCCCGTTTACCATATGGGAGGCCCCAGGTTCGGTTCCCGGGACCTCCTGGTGAGTGCAAGCCAGCCTGCCAGCCTGTGCGGCGCAGTGAGCTGGTGCAGCAAGATGGCGCAGCAAAATGAGACAAGCAGACACAGAAAAACGCACAGCAAATGGACACAGCGAGCACAAGCAGCAAGGGGGGAATAAATTTTAAAAAATAAAATAAAAATCTTTAAAAAAAAACAGTCACATCAGGGGAAAAAAAAGAGTGTTGAAAAAATAAATAAAATAAAAAGGAAGGATAAAGATAAGTCAGGTTTCATATTTCTAAAACTTAAAACTCTTAGAATTTGAAGTCAATATGTCCCACATTGTCTTCAAATGCAAAGATCTTTACATCAGGGTTTGGCAAATTTTTCTATCAGGAACCAGATAGTAAGAGTTCTCAGCTTTGTCGGCCATACAGTCATTGTTACAACTATTTAACCCTGCCATTATAGCATGAAAACAGTCACAGACAACACATAAACAAATGGGCATGGTTATGTTCCAATAAAACTTCAATACAGGATGTGGAGAAAGGAAAACTCATTCATTGTTTAGTTTAGAGCTTCCTAAGAAAGCTAAGTGTAGAATTACCATATGACCCAACAATCTCACCTCTAGTTATAAACCCCGAGGAATTAAAAATAGCGACTCAAACAGATATTTGCATGCCGATGTTCACAGCGGCATTATTCACAACTGCCAAAAGCAATTCAAGTGTCCATCAACTGAAGAATGCATAAACAAAATGTGATATGTATATACAACGGTATATTATGTTAACTGTGAAAAGGAACAATGTTCTGATACATACAACAACATGGATGAACCTTGGGGACATCATGCTGAATGAAAAAAGCCAGACATAAAAGGACAAATATTGCATGAACTCACTGATATGGAAACCATTAGAATAAGCAAATTCATACAGTCAGAAACTAGAATACAGGTAACCAGGGGCTGGGAAGGGCTAGGGAAAGGGGAGTTAAAGCTTAATTGTGAGAATATTCTCGCTGACCTGATTTTGTGATAATCAGGATAGGCTAAACATCTGCTATATTAGAAACCAAGCATGTATCCCCAGACCTAGTTTTTCTCCCTAGGTCTGGTTTTTGGAATGCTGGTGATTAACTAAGCCTGATTTATTATATGACCATCCTGTATGGGGAAAGACTGTAACTTTGGGTATCTTTGGTCAACCTTAAGAGATACAGCAGGAGGACAGATGTGGCTCGGGTGGTTGGGAGTCCGTCTCCCATATGGAGGGACCTGAGTTTGATGCCCACGACCTCCCGATAAAAATTAAAAATAAGAAAAATATATAAGGCGTGTGGGCCACTAGGCCCCATGTGCAGGTGCGCCGTCAGGCCCCACAAGCGGGTGAGCCGCCAGGCCCTGCAAGCCATGCAGCAAGATGATGACATAACAGGAGACTGACACAAGGGAGAGCCAAGATGAGATGCACCGAAAAACCAGGAACTAAGGTGACACAGGTGAGTAGGACACCTCTCTCACACACTGGACATTCTGAGGATCGAATCCCAGTGAAGACAGGAGAAGGATGAGAAGAGAGGGCAGGAAACGGACATAGAGAGTTGCCCAGTGAATGGACAGAGAAACAGCAAAAATGGGGGGTGGTGTGGGGGGTGTAAAAATGGATGAAAGTAAATAAATAAATAAATAAATCCTTAAAAAAATGTGTAGGGGAGGAAGATACAGACTATAGTTAGTAGTAATACTTTGACAGTGCTCTTTCATGATTTGTTAACAAATGCTGCACAACAGAGTGTTTGCGGGTGGGGGTGATGTGTGGGAGCCCTGTATGATGCTACGCATGTTTGTTTTGTAAGTTCATGATGTTTACTGAACACTTATAGTTTATGTATGTTCATGTATGAATGATATACTTCAATAAATTGTTTTTAAAAAAGCTTGATTGGTATATAATTTCTGTTGAGGGTGATAGACAACATGTGGTGATGGATGATAGTGATGCTTGCACAACACTGTGAGTATAATTAACACCACTGAATTATATATCTTACTGTGGTTAAAAGGGGAAATTTTAGGTTGTATATATGTTACTAAGATAAAATTGGTTAAAAAAAAAAAGTAAAAACAAAACAACTCTGTCACAAATAAAGGGCCATGGTTTGCTGACTCCTATTCTATATTAATAACAACCTATTTGCTACATTTCATTACTATTTATCTTGCTCCAGCCTATTTCTTTACATTAGCCATATCCTCATTTTGAGACATTCTCTCCCAACCTCTTTGTTTTTCCTCTTACTTCTTTAAAATTATAATAGATAAAACTTATACAGTTTATATGTGCCATACACTATTCTAAGCATTTTACTAAGTATTAATTCATCTAATCCTCTTAACAACTTCATGAGGTTGGTATTAATATTACCCCTAATTTTATTTTTATTTATTTATTTTTTTCTGCTTTTTGTCTCCCCCCCGCCCCCGCTGCGGTGACGCGCTGAGTCAGCTTCACCAGTGAGTGGTGGCCTTGCCCACTCGTGGGCGGCCTGCCCTGCTTGCGGGCAGCTCTGCCCGGCCTGCGGGCGGCTCCACTCTGCTTGCAGGCGGCTCTGCTCTGCCCGTGGTGGCTTTGCCCTGCCCGTGGCGGCTTTTGCCCTGTCCACGGCGGCTCTGCCCCGCCCACGGCGGCTTTTGCCTTCTCAAGCGGTCTGCCCACCCGGAGAGGCCCCAGGGACCGAACCCAGGGCCTCCCGTGTGGTAAACCGGCGCCCTATCCACTGGGCTATACAACCGGCCCCACCCCTAATTTTAGATAATGAAACCAGCGTAGTCATCTAATTTGCCCAAAGTCTCAAAGATAGTAAATAGCTAAGTTAGAATCCAAATCCAGTAGTCTGAGTACAGAATTTACTCTAAACCAGTAAACCACATAATATTCAATTTTGCACCTCTCCCAGGAAACCTTTCCTAATATCCTCTCCATCATTTCTAATAAGCACCCTCTCAGTACAATGTAGTCACTTTCCATTATACACCCTGTACTTATTTTGTGATTTTAAGAAATGTTGTTTTTTCTATGTAAAAAGGACCATCATCTTTTCTTGAGAATCCTAAAATATATAGTATATAATTAATAAACACTTAATACTGACTAAAAGACATAAGAAGGTTCCAAATTTCTAACAATAAACAAAAATATGTAGAAATGGATGCTGCCTCATGATGTAATGGGAAAAATACAGATTTTGAAGTTAGACTAATAAAATCTTGCATCAGATATTATCTACATAATCATGAGAAGTTAATTTTTTCATCCTGTTTTTTTCATCAGTAAAATGGTAACCGTGAATCCTACCTTATAGAGCAGCTGTGGGGATGAAATGAGGTAACAGATACAAAGTACCTACCACAGTGTCTGGCATAGAAGGAGCTTAGTAGGTATTAGTTCCCTTACCAAGCACTTTATTCTCTGTCACAACACATCTGGGTCTGGAAAGTTAAATTTAGTCAAACTGGAACTTGGATTTAAAATTTTAACTCTTCTGACCAGAAATCAAACCCTCTACTCAGCTCTTGATTCTTACTATGTCAAATCACAAAACTCAGCCTGACACTCACCTCATCCGACAAATAAATGATCTCCTTGAGCCCATACACATTCTCATGGAAGACTGCTGACCTTCCTTTTTCACTGTTCCAGTCTTCAGATCCAGGATACGTCCTGAAGGAAAAAAGTGAAGAGCAGTGTGCAATACATTCTCGGGGGTAGGAAGGGATATACTGGAGGCAAAGAGAAGCAAGCATCCTATATATGCCTTCTAGTCTCATGGCTTATAACAAGGTCAAGCAGGGCATGGATTTTTTTTTTTTCCAAGCCAAAAATACCTCAATTCTCATCAATGAATCCCACTCTTAAGCTCAAAGGCAGCACTGAAAATAGCCTTGTGCAAGGAAAGAGAGGAGTGGGGAGAGTACTGGCAAACAAGAGGCAAGGCTGTATTCCGGTACCTGATGCTTTATACACACACACATACACAGAGACACAGGGATACACACACTGAGTAAATGTCATTAGTTTAAAAAACAAATAATTTAATATGCTATAGAAACACACATCTGTCTCAAGCCAACGTTGCTCCTCCCCTTTATTACACAAAAACCAAGGGCAACTTTTGAGAAAAGAGAAAATGAAAAAACTGAAATCCACTAAAACATTAATGGGAAAAACTAAATACCAATATTAACATGACCATACTGGAATTTCCTACTTTTATATTAACTATCAGTTTTGATCTACTTCCACTTGAAACTTCCTCAGAGTTGCTCAGGAGCAGATGTGGCTTGATTCCATTAGCCAAATTGGCAAAAGGGCTAAATATCATTAAAATAAGGGGGAAATTAAACAAACAAGAACAAGCCAGAAAAACAGTCCAAATACTAAAAACAAACACACAAAACCATGATACACTAAATAACCACCCCTCTCTAAAATAAAAATCTATTTTCATAGTAGCTAGCATAAATCTAACCCCAAGTAGGTAGAAAAAAATATCAGGTAATTACCCACACAAATGAGATATAAGCATGGATAATTTAATTTCTTTAAAATGTAAAAAGAGGGAACCAGCTGTGGCTCAACTGGTAGAGCCCTGGTTTACCACATGGGAGGCCCCGGGTTCAGTTCCCAGGGCCTCCTCGAGAAGGCAAGCCGCCGCGGGCAGGGCAAGCCGCCGTGCGGTGAACTGACTCAGCGGGATGCCGCGGCAGGGGGAGACAAGCAGACACAGAAGAACGCAAAAGCAATGAACACAGCAAGAACAAGCAGCAAGGAGGGGATATATAAATAAATAAAAATAAATCTTTAAAAAAAATTAAATTAACTTAAAATAAAATAAAATAAAATAAAATAAAATAAAATAAAATAAAATAAAATGTAAAAAGAAAAAAATCGTTCCAGGTTTGACCTTTTTTACTATTTTACTGTATACACTAATATTAAGATAAAAAGTAAGCTTACATAGGAGCATTGTCACTGATAAAACATTTTCTAAGGATAAGCCACAAAGTAAATAACCTGCATGTGGATAAAAAGAACTGATTATATTCATTAAAGAAGAAAATTCTAGCTGCCTTGAGAGATTCAGCACAAGGAGCTAAAACACCTCTTTTGCCTCAAAAAAAAAAAAAGGACTTTCCATTTATTTCTTACCCACATAACTCTCACCTGTCAGGGCATTTTCAGAAGTGGAAAGCTGCTCACGAAGTTTGTCCACATCATCTGGGTGCACCTGATCATAGAGTGTGCTGCCAAACCATTCAGACTGTGGCTGGTTCAAAACAGGGGTCACGGAGTCAGAGACATAAACCACACGGCCTGTCTCACAGGAGACAATAAACAAAAAGCCATCTGCTGCTTCCAAGATCAAGTGTTTCAGTTCCTGCCCAAGGAAGAGAAATAAAAGTTAATCCTGAACTCTGAGAAATCAAGTTTTTCTAGTCATGGGAAGAACTAGGACTCTTCAGGCAATATTCTCTCTCCATAAGCAATTTCTGGCCTCCTAAGAGCATCAGACCTAATCCACAGCCACATTAAACCCTAAATGTACTTACCTTCACTGACAAGATGGTTCTTCCAGTAAATATTTCCTCATTTTCTCTAAGTCACTATCTCCTCTTATCTTAGGACTCAAGATAGAGAATAAAAAGCCTTATCACTAACAATAATTAAATTTTGATCTCACCCTCTCTGGTCTCTTTTTAGAGTCTTGCTCTATAAATATTCCTACTTTCTTTCTCTTTCCCCTCAGGCCTATAAACATGATCAAGTTTTCTCAATTATATACAATTCTTCCCTCAACATTGCCTAACTCATCTCTCTTCTTCAGTGTGAAGCTTATACTAAGAGTAAAATTGGCTGCCTCTATTCTCTCACTTTTCATTTGTTTCTCAATTCCACTGCAGTCTTAACTCTGAAACAGTGTTTATTTAGGAGGTTACTAATGTCCTCCTAATTGCCAATTCAGGTCCCTTTTCCTGGGTCATCATCATTTTACTCAGCCTCTCACAATGTCATCCATTCTATCCCCTAAATTTTATCCTCCCCTAGTCTCTATGATATTGCACTTCAACTTTTTTTTTTTTTTAGGATACATTGATTACATAAATGTTACACAGAAATTTTAGGAGTACCCATATGCCACACCTCCCACACCTCCCACATATACATCCTTCATCAGTGTGACACATCATCTGTAATAGATACACACATTTTGGGGCTTTGCCATCAAGCATGGACCACAGTTCAGACTGTAGACCACCCTCTCTCCCACACAGTTCTGCATGATACATGATGATATAAAATGGCCTATATCCTCCATTGCAACATCACCCAGGATTCCCAAGTCCCAAAAAAAAGCCCCCGTATTACAATTGCCCTTCCCTCTCCCTGCCCCCAAAGCGTCCAGTGGCCCCTGGCTCCACATAATTTTGTAGTTTCTTCCAGCACTTCAACTTTTGCTTTCTTTCTAAATGATCTTTTTTCTGCTTCAGGTTACCTTTCCTTCATTTAAGTCTTCAATGTATTTTCTTCTTGCATTTTCCAAGGTTCTATCTTAGGTCCTCTTCTCTATTCATATCATACTCTCTTCCTGTGCAAACATCTCCCCACTATGAAATGACACCCAAGTCTACATACTTAGACTTGCCTAGTTTTTTTTTCTTGAGATTTCAGCAGACCTGAATTCTAAGTATTTGTTAAACATTTCCAAACAGATATTCTACCAGAAACTCAATTTCAATATCTCAAAACCACATTCATTTTTCCCCCTCCAAAAACTAATCCTCCATGCTCTTCCAGTGTTACTTTTCTTGGTAAATAGTATCACCTTCCTCCTAGGCTAGAAACCTCAAAATCTAACTACTCTGCCTCAAATTCCAGTGATAACTCAGTTTTAGCAATACTACTTCCCAATACTATGTGACTGTCCTAGTGATCTTACACTAAGAGTAATGAAGTGATCTCTCTCCTTTCACACCCTCCAATCCATCCTTAAAATACAACCAGGTCTACTTATACATTTTTGATGGCTTCCCACTACTAACAACTTAAAATCTAAATTCTTTAACATAACACCTACACATTCCATCATCAGGTCCCAGCCCACCTTCCTATTATCATCTCTCAAAGTATAATAACCTACCTGACTTGCCTTGAATAACTCAATCACTCTCATGCCTCTATGTTTTTACTCATATCTGTACTTTGACTTATTACTGCACCTTTATTATAGAACTGGTTCTAGTGTTTATATGATTTATTTATTTACATGTCTGTTTCCACCAGTGACTATCTCTTACTATTCTTTGTAAGATGAACATGCTTTGTCCACAAAAGTGTGTAAGTGGAGTTGAATCAGTCTCTGCAAATGTACTGTTGGTGCATGTTGATTATTTCAATGTATATAAAATCTGTGCTATATGTGTTATCAGATAGACCACCCTACTTATTCCTTTCTCCCAAGCCATATTCCTTCCTTCTTCCTAATCCTTTGTTTAAAATGGTGGGATTATGGGGCCGGCCATATAGCCCAGTGGATAGGGCACCGGTATACCACATGGGAGGCCCCGGGTTCGGTTCCTAGCGGGCAGATCGCCTTGAGAAGGACAAGCCACCATGGGCGGGCCAGAGCCGCCGTGGGCAGGGCAAAAAGCTGCCACGGACAGGGCAAAGCCGCCACGGGCAGGGCAGGTCGCCCGCGAACGGAGCGCAGCCAGCCACCCGCGAACTGAAGCAAGAGCCGGCCGTGAATGGAAGCAGAAGCCGCCCACAAGCGGGGAAAGCCGTGCCTGCGCAGTGACCGGCCTCAGCACGTCGCTGCAACGGGGGGGAGGGGAGATATGTAATAAAATAAATAAATAAATAAAATAAAATAAAATAAAATAAAATAAAATAAAATAAAATGGTGGGATTATAGGTACATTTTTTTCTTCCTCATACTTCCTGTATTTTTTCCAATTTTTCTGCAATAAGCATGTGCTATTCTTAATAATCAAAATAGAACATGGATTCTTTACTCCTAGAAGTCTTTCATAACCATCCCCACCAAGGTTTGGTCATTCCATTCACTTTAACCATCTTTCCAGTGTGTATCTATCTAATCCCATATAAATTATTAAGTTTTTTTTTAATAAGTTTTTTAAAAACTATTTCTTCTCTGTTTTCACTTTCCTATCCTGCCACTTATATATTCAGATCCAGACTGAGTTCCTGAAAAGCAGGAAATGTTCCTATCTCCTTGATATTTCTCACAGTGCATCAAATGTTACAGAACACATCCCTAAGCAACATCGTCTGCCCATTTGACTTTCATCACTAAAACTGTAAGCTACCTCAGGGATAAGAAATAGATTTATCTATCATCTGTAATCCTAAAGCCTAAGAAGAGGATTAGTTCCATGGACATAGCAATTGCTCAGCAAAAATTTAATGACAATGCAAAAGAGAAATCAAGGTTGTCATCAAAGATTTCCTTTAGTCATTCCCTCTTCCTGTAATTCCACTGTTCTTTTTCCATCTTTTAGGCTATATTCATGAGTCAAGTTCTAAAACACCTATCAGCTTGCTTTTACCAGTCTTCACCAGTCTTCTCTACTTCTCACTGTTCCAACGCTAATAAATGTTACAAGGAGAGAATGGACAAAAGGAACACTATACTTCAAAGCATCTATTTTTATAGAAACCCACTTTCCTATAGTCTGAATTCTTCCTGAAGAGCTGAATTCTTGTCCTTTAAGCAATCTTTCTACTCAGTTCTTCCCTGACCTCCTATAATGCAATACTCAGGGTGGTGGTCACATATCCCAAAAATTTTCCATAGATTCAACCAAGATTCTATATTCCCTTAGAGTTGTGGGTTGCAGAGACCTGATCAGTGAGGAAAGACGGCTTGTAGGTACCATCAGTGGATGTGTTGCCAGTTCCCCGCAAGGACTTCATGTGAGAAACTGCCATGCGTAAGATGGTCAGCTTGTCTGGTTTTCGAGCCAGGGCACTACAGGTGGGTACCATGTCTGAAAGTTCTGTGATGTAGGCTGTCATCTTGTTTCGTCGCCGCCGTTCAATTTCACTATGATTTTCCCTGCATGAAGAAAGAGAGGAAAAGCCCCATCCAGGTGGTCACATCTGGCCATGAGGTAGCAAGAATAATAATGTGGACACCAAGTGTGCTCCTGAGAAATGTGGTATTTATATTTAGTGGTGCTTAAGTCGCAGAAATTAGAGTAAAGCTTGCCAACTTTCTCATGCACAGCAAGCATGGAACAGAAAATACCAAGGTAGACAAAGAACAAGCAGATACCAGCAATTACCTCTAGTTCCTGGAAACATCACATCCTATATAAATTACCATTACCTCAGAATAAAAAATGTTTTGAGAAATTAAAGTATTTTTTAAATGCTAATTTCACTTGCTTAAGTTCCTAAGGGAGAAATAGTCTCAACTTGGATGACTCCATTACTAATTCAACTTTTTAAAGGCTGGAAACACGAAATGACCAATTTTTTCCTAATACAAGTATGTTGTTCAGCAGCTGATACAAGAATTGATAGTACAGATTCAAGTGGTCTACAAAATGTTGCTTCATTCTAAGCTTCTCTCTTACTCCTATACTAGAAGGCAGAATTCAAAGACTTTGAATTTTTTCTGTCCCACTAATACACAAAGTCCTATCTTCTTTATCTGGATGTGGTGTTCCCAAGAGGCTGCAAGATACTATCTACTTGAAGTCCTTTGTGGGTCCCTAATCTGGGACAAGGTGAATTGGGGGGAGGGGGGGAGAAAAACACTTAAAAGCCTGGAAATAGACAATTTAGATCTCACAAGGGTAAGCAGATCACATCTCCAACACTGACTTCCTCAAAATTGAGACAGAATACTATCATTTTATAGAGCAATAATAATTCATTAGTTTTCAAGTTGGATTTCTGAAGAGCCCAGTAGGTTCCTCAGTGTCCTCCATGGGAATGTCTTAAGAAGAGAACCAAACAACATGCCACATTTCTGTTTCTACTCAGGCAGCTTTGCTTTATCACTTTTATTTACTTCCATTTCCACTTAAGGATTCTGTTTGAACAGAAGTTCTATGGCAAAACAAAAAGGGAAAAGAAAAAAACAAAAGGAAAAAAAAGGGAAAAAATTACTACTCTAACATTAAATTATTCTCTAGAGAAGACAAACTAAGGTCAAGTGACTTTTACAGGGCTGCTCTCATTCCCAATTCAATGCTTTTCCCACCACACCATGCCAAATCATTTTTCTGAAGAGTGAAAAGGCTAGTAGAAGGCATGGGTTGAAATGTCAGTAAACAGACAGTTGAATGGTCCAACTGAAAGAGGTAAGTGATAGATAAGAGAAGAGAAAATAGTAAAAATAGGTGTTGGCATTAATGATCTACCTCATACCGAGTTATCCTAAATCAAAGACCAGAAAACAGAAGAGTTGGGCATACTATTTATGTTACAGACAACAGTCTGCAAAAAGAACTCTAGTTTCCTTTCCAAACAGCAAAAAGGCCTCACCATATAAGTTTGTATTTAGTTACTTTGCCTGAGACACATAAAATTCTATCTAAAACTTAAAGCACTCATCTGCCCGGTATCTGACAGATTTCTGACACTCAAGTCCAGAAGGCTGACTTTTTCAATAGTCACATCAAGGCTGCTAAAACTTTTCTGGGAAACTATAAGAAAGGATTCAATCACCAAAGCAACATCAATACTGTTGTGACAGAGTAAGGCAGACTATGAGTCATAGGAAAATAAGACTGAGTTTTTGAGAGAGGTATGGATGCTGAGGTCAAAGCACTGGAACTAATCCTAAACAGATATATTTATAGGCTTTCTGATAGGAAAAAAAAAAAAAAAAGAGTATTTCCCTGCTAAAGTACCAATTGGCACAGCTACATTGTTTCTAAAAGCTTTCTGTATTATGAAAGTGTTGAGATAGAGAGAAAAAACTAAAAAACTAATAGCAAGTTCTTAAATTCTTTAGTAAAGTTCCTTCAATACACCTACATTTTGATGGGGGGAGTCAAAATTCATGTTACACACAAATTTCCAAAAATCTTGCCCTCTTTTGTCACAGATAAGGAAAAACACAAAGAGAAGGGGGAAAGAAAAGAGCAGAGTAGGAAAAAGGATAGAGGAAGCAACATCATCTGCTTCATCATGCTAAAGACACTGTTCTCCTACCTGGCGAGTCTCTCTTTATCCGCAGAGCTCTGCTCATCATCCGACCTAAAAATAAAATTAATGAACTAAGCTAAAATTAAAATAAAAGAAAGAGAAAGAGAAAAAAAGGAGATGGGAGAAAGGGGGGAAGGGAGAAAGGAGAAAAGGAGGGAGGGAGGGAGGCAGGGAGGGAAGGAGAGAAAGAAAGAAAGATGAGGAATAAGAGAGAAAGAAAAGATGGGAAAGAGAAAGGATGAGAGAAACAAAAGATAGGAAAGAAAGATAAAGAAAGGATAAGAAAGAGGGAAGGCAAGGGCAGAGGAGAAAGGGAAGAGGGGAGAGGGGAGAGGAAAGGAAAGGAGAGGAAAGAAAACAGAAAACAGGCAGTAAAGAAAAAAATATATATGGGCAGGAACCTTGCCTGTAACTCTACAAAGACACCTGTTAGGGTAAAGAAAAAGTAACTTAAAGGATAAGCAAGGCCAATATTTATGGTAAATTAACATAATCCGAACACAGAAAGCATTTTGCCAGTCTCTGTAGAGACCAAGGATATACAGAATTTGAATGAGAACCAACCAAGGGAATTCAGGAATACCATTCTCACACACTGTTCCCAATATGGAAAGAAAATGATATCCACACGTGCTATTCTATAAAGAAAAAAAAAAATCAAAGATAGAGCAAATCATAGGACTGTCAAACAAGCAATTACAAATACAATCATGTATGTGTGCACACCCACAAAGAGACAAAATAAGCAACTAGGTGTCACTGAAGAATTTCATAAATAAAACTAAGACCCAGTTTTCTGACATATACCCTATCATTGATGTGTTCCTATTCAGTCATTACCCATTTCTCTGCAATAAAATTTAAAATACTGATGGATCCTCAATACTAACTCCTCCTCCCCTGGATTACAAGTATTTTTCTCTGGGAAACTGAGATACTGTAAAGGTAGGTAGCAACTAAGGAAACATCAAGGTGTTGGTAGGCTAGTGCATCAGTAAAAAAATAAAAAAGCAAATTAAAAAATAGGACATTTTTGAGACAACTAGAGAAATTTAAACACAGATTGGCTATTAGTTTCTAAAAATAGCTTTAAAAAGATTAAAGTGTACCATACTTATGCAAAATTTTAATAACAGGGAAAAACTGTATGTGAGGAAGGTATATGGGAACTCTACTTTCTGCATGTTTTTTCTGTAAACCTACAATTTCTCTAATAAAAAACAAAACAAAAAAGATTAGAGAGAAAATGATAGATTATATATATATAAGAAATATCAAAACCCTAAATAAAATGTCTAAGTAAACTATGACATTAACAGGTTGAAAGACTATTTAGCTATTTAAAATGACAAGTGCAATGGCTATCAATACATGGAAAAATTCTTATAAAATGGTCAGGAAAAACAGGACACAGAAAATAACATAGTAATGAGAACCATGTAAAAGTTTATTTTTTCCAACAAGAAGAGAAACAGGAGTGAGTGACATTAAGTAGTTTAGAGATTAATGTTAATTGAGTTATTTTTTTCTTGACAAGTACTTAACTACAAATCATTTTTTCAAAAAAAATGGAGAAAATTCATACATTTTCAGTTTTTGAAGACCCTTTACTGAATTCTCAAGGAGGACATGTAAGGAATTAGCTTAACAAATCACATCTTGAACAAACGAATGAGTTCAGCTGTTTAAAAGAAAGTTAAATATCTAAAATTCATATTACTACTACCCCTACTACTACAGTTCTACACTTGCTTATTCATGAGAGTATTTCTGAATGAAATGTATAAATGTATAAATATTCATATTAAGCAGGACAAATGACAAATAGTTCAGGTCATATATTCATAGTTTTTTAGAATTTCAGTCAAAAGACTGTAAACATTTACCACCACGACCATTTGATGGCTTACCTATCTAATGCACCTTGAAAAACTATTCCCTAAACATCCATGATTAATTTCTCATTTTAGAGATGGTGAACTCACATCTAAAAACATTATAAGTATCTAGTTTATTTACTTTGATAAATAAATTCTTTCTTCAAAAACCTCTTAAATTCACTCCTACTTTCCTGCTGCCATTGCCACCACTCTAGCCCAGGCTGTCATGATTTTACAGCTGCCTTATAATTTCAATAGCTCCTATCTACTTCCCTTACTATTGTCCTTCTCTTTAATCAATCCATATACCGTTACCAGAGAAATATCCCTAAAGCATTTTATATATTATTCCTCTAATTCAAAGCCTGTGATGGCATCCTACTGCTTCAAAGAAGTTTTAAACTACTCTGCCTGATCTTTCTTAGCCCTCTGCATCAGTGGTTCTCAGAGTTAGGTCCCTAGACACGCAGCACCAGCAATGAATATACATTTAATGCTGAGTTTAGTACTGGATTTTAAAATAACGGACTGCTTACTTTTCTGGGGTGGCTGAAAACTTAATTTTTAAAAAATGATTTACTGCTCAATAATATAGTGGGAACTTTCAAAAAATAAAACCAATTATCTGAGTATTAAACATTGTTTAAGAAAAAGCAAAGTATTTTTTCATCATCTTGACAGGTAATTTAAACAAATAAGTTTATTTCAACCAAATCTCTAGTCAATACAAGTCCAGTTTCCACAAGACTGTTCCACTTTTATCATTTTTAAATTACTAAAACTATTATCTGTGCAGATTTTATAGACCCGTTTAATAATAAATGCAACCAAGAAATCCATATGCACACTGCTATAGCTCTCTATCATATACACAGAAAAACTCTATGTAAACTATCCCACTAGTTTGAAGCCATGTCATTTGAACATAAATAATAGTTACAATACTAAGTTTTGCCAGCTTTCAGAAAAAGAAAGAGACAGAACAGAGAAATTTACTCTCATACACTTAAAATTAACATTTAGTATCCCTGGCCCTATAACATAGACCAAGATGCTCTACTACATTACCTGGCAAACCTCTCCTTATCATTAGACATCTGATCATCATCACACCTGAAGGAGAAAGAAAAAAAAAAAAATACACTTGTTATATCTATTTCACTCTGAACTGAAAACTAGAAAGTGGTAAAAACATTCAACAGAAAAAAAGGCAATGGAAAAAGCATCACAAAGCAATATAGAAATTAAGAGCATCCTACAGAACTTAAAGAAAACAATGACTATTATTTGCCAGGTTTCTAATGCCTTCATTACCCTTACTTATTAATGACACTCCAAAAAAGATGATGAGCTCATGAGAATACAGCTGACTGCCATATTAGCACCATTCTAAATTTAGGGATAGTTTCAAATAATGATTTAAACAATGCACTTTATCTCTTTGACCAAAGAAACTCAATCCATTCATCCCAACAACTTCTACTCAATAGGCAGATAAATCCTGTTTGCTACTACAGGAACTATGAATGAGATATTTTGAGGAACTCCAAAAACACTTTCCTCTGTTTGATCTAAATTTTCCTCCTCTTATTGCCACAGGATACAGCTAAGATTCTATCAACTTCGAGCAGAGAGTAACTTTGGGAGACAGGTAAATCTCACAAAATTGCAGAGCTAAATCAGTTATTAAATTAGAGACAGACTTTATACTGCTCCTTCATAGGTAATAAATTTCTCAATTAATTTGACTCCAGGAATTTTCAAGGTTTCTGGACAAACATGGAGGTATAATGGTATTGCAGCTCAAGGGCGAATGGACTGTTTCTAGGACAAAAAAATATGCTATCAATCAGATTCAACAAACTCCTAATGAGAACAATTGACATAAGCTGAAATAAAATGCCTCTAATTTACATACTAATCTTGAATCTCAATGAGTTTTCCAGATCCTTGCTATTCAAGATGTGGTCTGTGGACCAAAAGCAACATTATTCAGGAATCTATTAGAAAGAGAGAATCTTGGGCCCCACTCCAGACCCACGGAATCAGAAACGTCACCTCATCCCAAGTGGACTTGTAAGTATATTCAAGTTTGAGAAGCACCATTCTACATACTTTAATAACCCTGATATCTCACCTAGAGTTTCAAAGCTTTGATACTCTTAAAAATTATTTTATAGATGTTGTTCAGAGAATATAACAAAAAACACATGTGAACAAAGAAATGCATAAGATGAAAAGAGATAATAAGGTACAATTGTCAAAAGTAGCATCCACCAAGGAGATTTAATATTGAGTTTACAGAGACAGATCATTAGACATCTGTATCTATTCTACAGATGGACCAGAATGGAGAATTCCAATTGTTAAAAAAAGAAATGTAATGATGGTCAAATAAAGAAATTTGATGATTCCTCTTTCCAAAATAATGACCCCCTTGGTAAGATTAACTGACAGTCTTTAAGATTGGGGATAGGGGGCACCAGCTGTAGCCCAATTGGTAGGCGCCGGTCTACCATATGGGTAGGCCCCAGGTTCGGTTCCCGGGGCCTCCTCGAGCGGGCAGACCACCTTGAGAAGGCAAGCCACCGTGGGCAGGGCAAGCCCCCGCAAGTAGGCAGGCTCCCGCGAGCAGGGCAAGCCCCCACAAGCAGGCAGGCCACCGCGCGGTGAGCTGCCGAGTCGCCACAGCGGGGGGAGACAAGCAGACACAGAAGAACGCAAAAATGAACACAGCAAGAACAAGCAAAAGGGGGGGGTGGGATATGTAATAAATAAAAAAATAAATCTTTAAAAAAAAAGATTGGGGAAAGGGACAGATGAACTTCTCTTGGGTTTGCATATAGTTTGTGACTATGGCATTGTGTGGGAAAGGAAGCAATAACTCAGAGCTAGAGCTAACTGTTACAAATAAGACTAGTAGCTACCTCTACAACATTCATATGAATAGCATAGGTCCACTAATGGCATCTATCATTACAATTAGTGAGTCTCAAATGGAAGAATTCCTAATAGAACTGATTGAAAAGTCTATCCTTCAACAGAATTTAAATCTCTTTCTCATCACATTTATTCAGACATTAAGCAAACAGTCAAGAGTCCTCTGGGACAATGGCTTTTATTTGCAACTATTTCTTCACGTGGCCAAATCATAGTCATTGTTTTTAAGAGTATCTGGCAGGGCCAGCAACTGGGCAGTACCTACAAATACTAGCTTTAAGTTTAAACATTACTATAGGAAAAAGAAAGAAGATGTTTATTACTGACTATACTAAGCATTATAAAACTATAAAATAGCAAGCAATTTACAATACGGGCATCCTTTGTGTAAAAACAAAAACCAGGGAGATTATGAGTGTGTGTTTGTGCACACATGTATTTGTATCTACATACACTTGCATATGCACTGCTGAATATTTCTTGAAGGACACTCAATAAACAGGAAATTGTAAGAAGTGTTCTGAAGGTCTGAAGTAAAAGGAAGATATACTTTCACTGCATATTACTTTATATTATTTAAAACTTTTGAAATGTATTACTTTTACCAATTAAAAAATAATAACACATTGTGACCCTTCTGTGATCCATAACCTCTTCAGCTGTGAAGCCATCCCAGTATCCAATTGTAATGAATAGGAAAATGAAATAATAATAGTTTTTAAATGTAAGAGTTAAAATATAGGTGAACTTGTTAATACAAAATAATTTTAGAAAATTAAAAATATAAATGAAAAACAGAAAAATTCTGGTGTCCAGTCTATTCCATGACACTTTCCTCTTATCACTCTCAGGCAGCCCTCCTTTTATCATTTAATTTTCAAAGAAGCTTTGGGTCACAGCAGAGCCACAGACAAAATACAAAACATTCTTATGTACTCAACCCCCTCCTCCATTTCTCCCCATACCGAAATCGTTTTGTATGTGAATGGCAGCCC
>PVKH010006080.1:7530-21499 GCA_004027955.1 Chaetophractus vellerosus
TTTTTTTTTAATCCCCGCTTGCTGCATATGCTTGCCCTGTCCATTTGCCCTGCGTTTTTCTGTGAGTGCTTGTCTCCCCCCATTACATCATCTTGCTGCGCCAACGCGTCGAGCCACAAAGGCCGGCTTGCCTTCACCAGGAGGCCCCGGGAATCGAACCCAGTGCCTCCCACATGGTAAATGGGAGTCCAACCAATTGAGCCACAGCCGCTTCCCTACTATTTATTCTTAATGAAAATTGTTGATTAAAGACAAGAGAGGGAAGTGGATGTGGCTCTAATGATCGGGCTCCCATCTACCATATGGGAGGTCCCGGGTTCGTTTCCTGGGGCTCCTGGTGAAAGTGAGCTGGCCCATGCAGGGAGCTGGCCCGCGTGGAGAGCTGGCACAACAAAAAAAGAAAAAGAGGGGAGACAGTGCGAGACACAACAAACCAGGGAGCTGACCTGGCTCAAGCGACTGAGTGCCTCTCTCTCACATCGGAGGTCCCAGCATTGGTTCCTGGTGCCTCCTAAAGAGAAGATGAGAAGAGATGACAAACAGACACAGAGAGCACACAGCGAATGGACACACACAGAGAGCAAGACAGCCAGTGCAAAAACAAGGGTGGGGGATAAATAAATAAAATAAATCTTTAAAAAAAAGTAAAGCCAAGAGAGGGAAGAGGAAAATGACTGGGAGAGGAGAAAGAGGGAAATAATAGGACAAGGCTTGGAGAGGAAGAGAAGAAACTGTAAAAGGAAGCTAAGCTATGCAACCTTGAGCAACTCTTTGAACTTCAAATTCCTAACTTGCAGAGTGGGAATGAGAGGGCAGCTCGGACTGGATATGCAAAGTCCTGTGGATATGTAAGAACTTATTACTGGGGCAGAGGTGCGTTTGTGTACTTTATATTTTCTTGTGCAGAAAAGCCATTTTGGAGCCACTGAAGGCAGCTCTCAGAAGAGCAGCTGGTACACAGGGTGTTCTGGAATCACTTGGGAAATTTTCTCAGGGATTTAGGAGGAAGATCCCTGGAATCCACCATAGAGGATAGAGGGGTGGCACCTTTGTCGGGGCGAGAAGTCGTCTGATTATGTTCTTTCTATTTTAAGGGTTCAGAGGCAAAGTCCGGACCTCTGAGCCTGGATCCCTGGGCAGGAAAGGGGCCTCTGGGCTCTCTCTTGGCAGATCCTGTCCCTCCCCTAGCTTTTCTGTCCCGAGAGGTAGCCAGATGTGGCTGTGTTTATGAATCAAAGTACTGGGAACTAAATCTTGGGAGGCCCAACTTGAAGGGTCCCTCACAGGAACTTAGCACGAGGGGTTGGGGTGGTCTCCTTAGAAGAGCTCTGGGCATGTGCAGCGACCCCCATCTTGGAGGAATCTCCTCAGTCTGGACCAGCAGAGAGTAGGAGAAGCCTCAAATGGGAGACCTTAGACTCGCTGATAGTAAAGCATGTGGCGACTGGTTGGAAAAAGAACCAAGAGACAACAGAGTTGCACCCCGCGTTTATGGAGCAGTTCCGACCAGTTATGTTATGATGAAATGGGCCGCAGCCCTCCCCATGGGTTATGAACCAAATACGGCTTCCAGGGTGAGGCAAGAGAAATCACAAGGAGATTTAGGAAGATATCCAGGTTATTGATTGGAGACATCCATTGTTCTGAATTAGGCAGCGGCATATCACTTTCATGCTGGTTTCCACAGCATGTGGGCTGAACCAGGGGTGTTAGGAAGGCTTAGAGTTGCACATCTTGGATGGAATTCAAAAAGTCAGAAAAAATGAGAACTTGAAAATTCCCAACCATTATAGATTTCAGTGCTCCCTAAGATTAATAACCTACTGTTTGCCGCACATGGAAAGAACAGGTGTCTCTGGAAGGTTGTGGGGACTCTTCCTAAGTGATTAGGCCAGACTGGCTCAAATGAAACGTTATCTACCAAGAAGCCCTTCTTTAACAGCATCTAATCAGGTTACCCTTTGCCCCAAGCACCAACATATACTGTATCATTTTCTAAGTTCCATCTCCTTTCTTTGATAAAATCTCTTCTAGTGGTTTGTTGGTGTGGGAAATCTGGACAAACCGTTAAAATTTTTTTTTTAAATGAAGTTTTCCCTCCCCAACTCACTCTAGAAAATTGAAAACATAATGAAAAGTAGAAAAAATTAAAAAGTCTCCAATAATCCTATTTCTCTGAGACAATCAAGCTATGCTTTTGTGTGTGTATAAATTTATAAATAAATAAATTTGTTAAATTATTTACATAATTGAGATCATTTTGAACTGAACAAATGAATACTTTTTATGCCATTTTGCTTTTTTGGCTTAATATTAGTCATAAACATTTCCCCACATTACAAAAAACTCTTTATAAACATTTTAAATAAGTATATAGCATTTTCTTTTGAAGGCACCATAATTTGCTTACCCAAACTCCCATTCTGAAGCATTTCAGTTGTTATCAACTTCTTTGTTGTTATAGCTAACATTGTAGTTAGCATCTTTGTGCAAGTTTCTTTCCCTGCTTTTAGGCTGTATGGTTTGACTGATGTGTATATTTTTTGAGCTCTTATGCATTTCTAAAACACTTTTTAAAAAGATCTAACAGTGAGTTCCCTTTATCTCATCAGCACTAGGTAATCCCATTTTTAAGAAAATTACTAATTTTAGAGCTTAATTGCTGCACCTTATTACTTTGTTGACAATTTCTCTTTGTTTGCTAGCCATTTCTATTTTCGTTTTTGTGGCTTTTCCATGTACCCTGTGCATTTATCTCTTGATCTATTTACTAAAGGCCTTTATGGATATAAAAATTTTTCGGTTGTATTTACTGTAAATATGTTCTTAGTTTGTTTTTTGCTGTTTATTTTTAAATATTTGAAATATTTCTGAGATGAAGTTGTAAATGAACTTTTTCCTTTAGTTGGTTAATTGTCACAGCTATATTGACTAAATATCTTCATTTCTCTACTGATTTGGGACACATCATTTGTTAGGTACTAGCATTTTACATATATCAATAGGTTCATACCTACTGGAAAGGATCAACTTTAACAACATGACTTTCTGGGGTCCACACAGTCTCAAACTAACACATACAGAATGGGAGTTGTCTATCCCTTGAAAGTTCATAAGAACTCATTTATAAAATTACCTGGCTTCAGAATTTTTATTGGGGATAATTAAAAAGAAACTTATTTCTTCTTGAGTCAATTTGTTATTCATCACTCACTCCTGCCCTTGCCCCCAATTCTCTATTTCATTGAGATTTACACATCCTGGTGACTTTTAAACTTATAATTTAAAAGCCTTCTTTGTATCCATTTTTCTATCATCTTTCATTTCTAAATGTATTAATGTATTTATTTTTAAAAATTTTCTTTGTGTTTTTATTGATTAGCTTATACAGAGATTTGTCTGTTTTATTCAGTTTTTCAAAGAACCAGCTCTTGAAATCATTTATCAATTCTGTTTTCCTGTTTTTTAAACTTATCTATGTCTTTATTTTTCTTCATTTCCTTCTTCCCTTGCTTGAGATACATCTTATTTTTTCTTAGCCTTTTTTGAGTTTAAAATGTTATTTATCTTATTTTCTTTTAAAACAGTACAAAATATTTGAGGTTACATACTGTATGAAAGTATAGCTTTAGCCATAGCCCATAATTTTGATTTTATATACACACATTATCTGTGGCATTTTTTATTTCCACTTTGACTCTATTGTATTTAGAAAAGACATTTTTCTTTTTAATATCCAAGTGTTTGGAAAAGTTTCTTTTTTAAAAAAAACATTTGTTATTAATTTCTAGTTTTATTGTGTTATGATCAGAGAATGTGGCTGGAATAATTTTTAATTGTGGGACTGTGTTGAGAGTTTTTCAGTGCAATATTTAAAAGGAAGGTGCATTCTCTGTAGTAGAAAAGCTATCTATATACACAATTATAGGCAAATTTAACCTTATGGATAAAAAAATACTTTCACTTTTGTTTTTTGATTACTTGATCTGTCAAATACTGAAAGGCAGTGTCTACCACTGTAAATATGTCTCAAAGGCAGCATGCTATATTAAGTCTTGGAATCAGAAAGACCTGTTTTCAAATCCTAGTTCTACCACTCATTAGCAATGTCACTATCTTAGATTGAGTTTCCCCAAAAGCAGAGCCTGGGACAAGGATTTGAATACAAGTAGTTTATTTGGGAAGTGACAGAATACTGGTAAGGGAGTGAAGAAATGAATCAAGGAAGAGAAAGCAGCTAATAATATGTATGTAGTAAAAATAGGTCCCTGTAGCACTTGCTATTTATTTATTTATTTATTCCCCCTTTTAAAATTGAGGTAAAATTTATATACTAGGAGAACCACAGATTTTAAGTGTAATGTTTGATGAAATTTTATAAACATGTATGCCTGTGTAACTTATAGTCCTATTAAGGTACAAGATATTTCTACCATTCCAGAAAACTCTTTCCTAGGTAGTACCTGCCATCATCCAGAGGCAACTATTGCTTAAATTTTTATCCCCATAAATTAGGTTCACACATTCTAGAGTTTTATATAATTTTGATGTAGTACAATGTATCAATGTTTCCTCCATGGTTATTCCTAAGTACTTTATGTTTTTGATGCTATTATGTAAGTTATTTTTAAAATTTAGTTTTCCAAATATTTGTTGCTAGCATAAACTTTTTTTGACAAAAGTAAATTATAACCTTGTTAAATTCGCCTATTAGATATAGTAGGGTTTTTTCGGTATGTGTGTTTTTAAGATTCTTTAATATTTTCTACATACAAAATCAGGTCTACAAGTAAAAACAGTTCTACTTTTTTCTTTCCACTATATACACCTTTTCTTTTCTTTTTTCTTTCCTTATTACTTTGGTTAAGATCACCAGATGTTAAATGTTAAATAGAATTGTTGAGAACAGACATCCTTGTTTTGTTTTCAACTTTGGGAAAAAGTGTTAGCTGTAGGTTTATTTGTTTGTGTTTGTTTTAAATACCCTTTATAAGATTTGATCGTTTTCCCTCTATTTCAAGTTTGCTGAGAGTTTTTTTTTTAAACCCCTTTTTCCCCAATCAAATGCTTCTTTTTAATGCATCTACTGAGATGATGTATGAATTTTCTCCTTTATTTGACCTGGTATTTATTTATTGGCCTATCACTGATCAACAAATTGGAAAACCTGTCAGAGAGTTAACAGGTCAGCTGCAGCCTTGAGGGGTTTCTGGTGGGTTCTCTGTGGAAAGTAGCAAAACATGGGTAGCCATGTGATTCTGCATAGAAAACACTCCACCAGTGTGCTAAGCAATCTCAAATGGCTTAGCTGTGATGCAACATTGATACTCTACCAAGTGTTCCCTTCAGAAAGATTTTGGGTGCTTTTGGGTTAATCAATTTAAATATTTAGACAAGTCAAGAGCCACAGACCATTAAAGTATGAAGTGTGAAGAGTATGAAGAAATGTCAGGGAGAAATGCTGTGAGATGTAGACAAGGTGAACCCTAAATGTCAGTCCTTGCACTTAATGCTTTAGAATTACTAGCAATCCTGGTAAAAACAAACAAACAAACAAACAAAAACAACAACAACGAAAACATGTTCTTGAACTCCACAAAATTCTTGGTGAGTGTGGGCTCTAGAAATCAGCATTTAAAACAGTACCCCTGAGGATTCTGCTGCACAGTCAGGTTTAGAAATCACTGGGGTGGAAAAGAGCCCTGGATCCGACATTGAATGGCCCAGGTTAATCCCAGCTCATTCACTAACTCAGCTCCTCTCTGTGGTTCTCAGTGTCCCCGTCTGTACAATGAGGGAGCCATACTAGATGGCAGCTGGAGCCCCTGCGGGGTTTGAGTTTTTGGTCTTAGCATCTGCACTAAGATTCTCCAACTTGGCAAAGAGAGGACAGAGTGGCATGCACAGCACCAAACAGGCTTCATTGCACAGCATATGACAACCTAGTCATGGTCAGAGAACTGAGACAGAAACTGCAGCTCCAGCTCGGGTGTAGTCTCTGAGGGATTAGCTGGAACAGCCGTTGGCTTGAAGTTGCAGAGGAGCAGCTGGTTAGGTCTGTGAGCTTCTTGCAGCTGTTTGTGACATGTCAAATGAATTTTTGTTTTTCTGTGTTAATGTACTCTGAGCTATTTTACAGTGTGTTTGACATTTTACCGTATCGTAAAGTGTGTACATGCCTAATTAAAACAGATGTGCACTTGATAAAATAATTACCGGATATGCTGAAGAAAAATAGCTAATTATTTATACAGCATAAACGCCTAAACATGCGCTATAAATATGTACTTGAAAAGTACTGGAAAGTAGTATAATCGCCAGATTCTCTATTCATGCCTAGACTTAGAGTCATTCCTTAGATTTTCTTGGCTTTGAGAGTCATTGGCATTAAACTTTTCTGCCTAATCCTTCACACACTCCTCTCCCTTCCCACCCCATCTCATCCTTCTTTCCCCTCCTGGAATGAAATTGAGGAAAAATGATCCATCCGCTGAGTGGAAGTGGAGTTAACACAACAAAAACAATAATGACAGCCAACTTGTGTTACTGTACGCCAGGCACTGTGCTACATTGATATGACAGATTATCTCATTAATCTTCACACCAGCCCCACACAGGAAGCTACTATTGTTCTTTCCCTTTTACAGATAGGGAAACTGAGGCTCAGAGAGATTAACAACTTTCCCAAGATCTCAAGTGGGGAAATATAAGATCTGAGCTCTGATGGCAGAACCCCTTCTCTTTACCCGCTACCCTATACTGCCTGGATGAGAACATCTTTCTGCCCAGTCACTTCTGAGCTCCTGGGTGGGGAGTTTTGCTGGTGTGAGGGGGCTTGTCTCAAATCCTTCTGTCCCCATGCTATCCATTTTGGAATATCCCCGACCAGACTTCCTGTAATAGAAAGTCTGTATGCCCTCCTTCTCTAGGTGCCTGGAGTGGGGCTGGTTTGCAAGTCAGTGGAAATTCTGCTCTGGATTCCCACAGATCCTGGGGGTTGCTGGTGCATGAGAGATCTAGGCTCTGAGGTGCTGTCAACTGGGTGAATGGGGTGGCCTTAGGTTTTCAAAGGCAGAGTTGGACGCCTACAGGAGGTGGTAGGGTAAAGGAGGTTTTAGAGACAATGTAAATGTTTGCAGAAAGTTTTGAGAAGCCTTTAAATACCAAACAGGGGTTTGTATTCTCAGGGTTGTGTCAAGTGAACTCCGCCTTTCTTTTTTTTTTTAAAGATTTATTTATTTTATTACATATCTCCCCTTCCCCCCCATTGCGGCGACACGCCGAGACTTGGTCACTGCGCAGGCGCGGCTTTCCCCGCTTGTGGGCAGCTTCTGCTTCCATCATGGCCGGCTCCAGTTCATGGGTGGCTGGCTGTGCTCGATTTGCAGGCGACCTGCCCTGCCCGTGGCGGCTTTTGCCTGTCCGTGGCAGCTTTTTGCCCTGCCCACGGCGGCTCCGGCCCGCCCATGGCGGCTTGCCATTCTCAAGGCGGTCTGCCCGCTAGGAGAGGTCCCTGGGAACCGAACCTGGGGCCTCCCATGTGGTATGCCGACGCCCTATCCACTGGGCTATCCAGTCGGCCCCTCCGCCTTTCTTTAAACAATCTAGCTCAGCTCGCTTGCAGTAAGGAGAAGACTGAAACAATTAGTCTTCTAATTAGCCAGAACCTGCTGGTGGGAAGGCCACTACAACCTGCTTTCCGGCACTTTGGAGGAATAGGTTGTCCTGCTTCTCTCTGACCACACACGATCTACAAGGATCCTAGAAGTGATTTATATAATGATGATTCAGGAATTGCTTAGGGTCACAAAAGAAGTATCAAATGTCAGTGACTATATAATGTATGGTTAAGGGCATGTGTTCTTCCATTCACTATGTGACCTCCGGCCAGTTGCTTAAACATGTTGCAGTTTCTTCATCTGTAAAATGGGAATAATAAGAGTATCTACTTTGTAGCATGATTGAGAGGTTTAAATGAAATAATCTATGAAAAGCGCTCAACAGATGTTACCTTGTTATTGATCTGGAAATTTACCAGCAATTTGTTTAGCAGGTAAAGGGAGGAGGGTGCATTAAATCAGCTTAGACCACCGGGTTATATATAATCTTGGGTAAACCACACTTAACCTGTCTTGGTCTTAGTGTTATGATCTGTAAAACAAAATTTTGGATTGAAGGACCTTTTAGGTCACTCTGACTCTAAGAATCCATGACTCTAACATTCCCCCGCCTCCTCCAATCCTCTCACTTCATCCCCAAGCTTATGGGAACCCTGCGTATTTAGACTGAGCCAAAGTGGAGGGAGGTTCTCATATATGGCGCAGCAGTAAATGCTGTGAAGAGCTGAAAACGAGCAGTTCTGATGGAAATGTCATATGCTAAGCTGTTATTCTTTCTCTCCTTTAAATTATTTCTACTTGATAGTCTCGCTTGGCAGTCAGGAGTAGGTGTAGGGGACCCCAGAAACCCCCTCTCCTG
Source organism: Chaetophractus vellerosus (assembly GCA_004027955.1). Classification (NCBI taxonomy): domain Eukaryota; kingdom Metazoa; phylum Chordata; class Mammalia; order Cingulata; family Chlamyphoridae; genus Chaetophractus; species Chaetophractus vellerosus. The sequence continues at coordinate 16,009 of PVKH010006080.1, forward strand.
GGCCCCCAGGGTTTGGAAGCCTTTGCTGATTCAATCAACTGGCCCATCAACAGTGTTTATTGGCAGAACCTGATGCCAGAGTTCTTGCACGTGGCATGGTCACAGCCCTGCTGGAGGGGGAAAGCTCCACTGGCACATGTGAGCTGGAGAATTCTAGGGTGCTGGCCCACCCTCGGAGTGCCTCAGGCTGTGGCCCTTCTTGGGCTCTGCATCTGCAGCCGTCTAGGGTGGTGTGAGTCCTGGTACATGGAGAGTGGGGTGGAGGGTGGAGGACCCCCATCCAGCCGGTCTCCACAGGTGGCCTTATTGCTAAAGGGAGTAACCATGCTTTGGACTTATAAAACATGCAGTATTGGGAAAACATCTCTAATGACATGGTTTAAATAATTACCATGTGTGGTGAATTTTTTTTTTAAAGCACAATCATTGCCTCTGTGAATTAAGATGTAACTAGTAGCTGTTTTCAGATTTCCTCCTTTCCTTTGTTGCTCACTGAATTGTGAATTTGGCTTCAAGCAGACCAAGCCTTTCAGTTACAACAGGGTCCACCTACGGAAATGGATTCGACTATGTTTTTCTTCTTCCTGTGACCACAGAGATGAAGGGAGCAAAGGCTGGCTTGTGAGTGGACCAAATCTGCTAAGATGTGGGGGCAAGGGCCTTGGAGTGGCAGAGGGGGCAATTAATTGGGAGTTAAAAGATCTTAGGGCTGGATATAGAAATGGATAGCAGCAAAAGACTTTCATGAAAAAAAATATGAAGGGGTAAGACATAATTGTGATTATCAATCATTCTGACTTTCACAGCTGGTTTGATGACATTGATTCCCACCAAAAGGCTGATTGATAGATGTCTTGATATTCTCTTCTGATAGCCAGTCTCTTTCTTTGGCCAAATTTCAGGAATTTAAATTTATATTTGGATTTAAAGTGGCATGTTTTATGTTGGAAAATATGCTTGTCAAAGAAATAAGCCATGTATTGAATATGAAAATGGAATAGTCCCCTTACCCAAAAACTGGAAACAAAAATCTGGATTGATGCAGATACAATTACCATCAACCTTGGTTTATAAGAGAGGATGGATGCATCAGTGTTCCTGAAAGCAAGACTCATTCATTCCATCGTGATTGTACTTCTTTGTCCAGAGAACCAAAAGGTGGGCTGACCAACTAAATTCCTAATCTCCAACCAGATACAAATTCAGATTAAAGTTACAGAAGGATGGTAAAATTATTGTAGCTCAACTGTAAATAGATTTGTGCCTCATGTCTTTTTGTCTTTTGCTCTTTTCTGATGAAAAATAAAGTTATACAAATTACTTCTGAAGAGACTTTCTGCCTTTGAAAAAAATCCAACTTATTGGCCTGATTCTCTGACTTAAAGGTTGGACGGAGGATATCCGATACATTTGGAGTGAAGATGAGAAATTGGGAGGGATGGTTCTTGCAGGGTCTAAGTCAGTTTCTAGTGGGGAAGGGTCATGGAGACAAGTTCCCCAGGGCTTTATTCAGGGTTGTTAGAGATGAGGAAGATAATTCTGTAGACTGATTTTATTTTTTCCCAAGTAAAGGGATGACATTTTTTGAAGTCCTGAATATGAGTAATTTACAGTACTTTAAGAAGATGGAAAGCTACATCTCATATGAAAAAAAAAATCTTGACAAATGATAAGGAGTTGAACACATTTTCTACCAAAACAACATTCTCTCTCATAAAAAATATATCCCTGGTGGGTGTTTTGAATCCCACCTAAAAATAATAAAATGAAGAGAAAATTGAATACTGTAAGAGACTAACGACATGTGTGGCGTAGTTTAACATTTGGTTCTTTTGAGAGGCAAATTTAGTGTTCTGAAGCCTTCAGACCTCATATTGCCATCTGATAGCTAGCTAGTGGTATGCTGTGTGGGGGTGTCTAGCTAAGAATGTTGTTTGAGAAGGAACAGCCTTATCATTTCCAGATCTTTCCATTTGTGAGATGAGAGTTTTTCTCTTTTTCTCCCCCTCTCTCTCCTAAGGAAGAAAAGACATAATTAATTTGGACTCCAACTTTTCAACCTTAGTTTTGAAAGATTTTTCTATGTGTGTATATTTTTTCAGTGTGTATTTTTTCTGGACATGGTCTTATCTCAAGACACTCATTCTAGACTTGCATAGCTCTGGACTTACAAGTGGCTATGTGTAGGGAGAAAACGTTTGATCCTTCTGATGTTGTTATTAGAAATGTACCACTCAAAATCTAGTGATCAGAATTAATCCCTCAAGCAAACAAAGAGATCCTTAATGTCATTAGTCATTAGGGAAATGCAAACCAAAATCACATGATGAGATACCAAAACACACGACCAGAATGACTAAATTCAAAAGACTGACCGTACCAAGAATTGACAAGGATCTGGAGGAAATGGAATGCTCATAAACTGTTAGTGGGAATGCAAAATATTACAGCTACTTTGGAAAAAGGTTTGGCAATTTCTTATAAATTCAAATATACACTTACATATGACGCAGAAACTCCACTTATAAGAATCTACCCAAGAGAAAGGAAAACATATGTCCATACAAAGACTTGTGCCTGCATATTTATAGTAGCTTTATTCATATACTTCAAAACTGGAAACAACCCATCAACCGATATAGCCATACAATGGAGTAATATTAAAAAATAAAAATGAATGAGCTATTGATGCATACAACATGGATAAATCTCAAGTGCCTGATGATTAGTGGAAGAAAGTCTACATAAGTGTGGTTCAATTTATTTGAAATTCTAGCAAAGATAAAACAATGAGAGATGTCAGTGGTTTCCTATGGTCAGCAAATGGGGAGATGGGATTTACTGCAAAAGATCAAGAAAAAAGTTAGAGTGACGTAAAAGTTAGGGTTCTGTGTCTTGATTGTAGTGGTGTTTACATAGTTGTAAACATTTGTTAAAATGTATCTAATTTTACTCTTAAAATTGGTGGATTTTATTGTATGTAAATTACAGCTCAATAAAGTTGATTTAACAAAAAGAATATGTCAGTCAATGTGTTTGGGGAAATGCTATATGTGCCCCTTTTGTTAGGTGCAGTGGGATGAAACTTGGGTTCTTGTCAGAAAGGGAGCTTGTGGATTTGTTAAGACAACTTTCCCTCTTGTTCCATTAGAGAATATGACCTTATCTTAGAACATGATAACCTCATGCATGCATTTCTCCAAAAAGGATATTGAAACAATACTAAAGTCCAGCACTAACTAAAACATAAAGTGGTTGCTAAATATACAATTGGTTCTCAAAATATTGAATTTGAATAGAAAATGTGAGTGTTTTGTGAAACTAATGCACAAGACCCTTAGAAGTGGCTCCTTCTTGAATTCACTGACTATATTGAGATCAAATCACCGGATTACTGGATTTGGGGTATTTGTGATAATGAGAAAGCCCTGTCTGAACTCTTGATTTCAGTTTCACTCTTGAGTCAGAGAAATGGAATTCTTCCCTGATTGCATTTCTCTCCTCCCTTTAGGAGAGCCAGTCTGATTAATGAGAGCTTGATGTGGATGTATTTTCACTGTGTATATTCTTAGAACTTTACGTTGGTTTTCGGTGCGATTATATAATCTTCATGCAAATGCCATCTGCCATGTTTGGCACTTGGGATAAAATATTTGAGATATTTTATTCATTTTGCTTGAAAAACAGATTTGGAGAAATCAGATCACTCCCTTCCTGAGAACACAGCCCTGTAGCAAGTGTGTATGAGCTCGTCTGTGCATGACTATGATTTCTATTTTCATCCATGGCTTGGATGTTGTAAACTTAGTTTAAAATTTTGGTTTAAGTTTTTGTTTGTCATTTTGGAGCCATAAATTTAAAAATGAACTTCAAAGGTATCCCTGCTTTTTGTTTTCTATTTAGTTTGAATTTTTATTGTTGTTTTTTTTTCCAAAGCAGGTTTGCACATGTAGAATGATATAATGACAATTAATGTCCATTTTTAGGTAACTGACATTTCAAAGAACCCTGTAATTCTTTGGGCAAAGAGGAAAGTAGTCTCCCCCTACACAGTTGGTCCCTCATTCATTCGCACTCAATTTAATAGCAACCTATACATCAAATGATCGATCCAATCATTCAAACAATTGCTGGCTTTTCCTACCCTATGGTACTTTCTTCCTTCCATTCGAGGATGATGCTGGGATAGGAGAGGGCAAAAACCCACCAATGAGAACAAATCTTGAATATTCTGGGGACCCTATGGGTTCAGCTGTAGAGGAGGACATGAAAAAGTGCACTAAGTTAGGGAGCAAGATCCAGGAGAGCCACCAGGCCGAGCTGACTTCTCCTTATGGTAGATTACTTAAACAAAAAATGCTGATTTCTTCCACATTACCCAGAAAAAATTATTTCACTTTTAACCCCTATTGGCTGTAATGTTATAAATCAGGCCAATTATGAATTCTAATGAGTAATAAGGTATCAACTTAAAACTTTTAAATAACTAGGGAGGGTTGAGAGGCTGTTAGCCTAAGAGACATTAGTGTAAAATCATTCAATTAGCTTGCTTCCTACCTTCGGCCAAATGAAGGTGTTTTTTTTTTTTTTCTTTTTTTTTTCCTGATTTCAACATTTTATCCTGAAAATTTCCAAAGATACCGAAAAGTTGAAAGAACTGTGCAGTGAACAGCCACACGTCTATGCACCAGACTCCTATACTGCTTTAACAAACTTGGCAGCTTACAAGAACACACATTTATTATCTTTGAGTCGTATGTGGCTAAAATCAAGGTGTCAACAGGATTGCATTCCTTCTGGAAGCCTTAGGGGAGGACTTATTTCTTGCCTCTTCCAGGTTCTAGGGGCTGCCTTGGCTTATGGCTGCACTCTCTGGCCCGGCTCCTGTGGTCACTTAGCCTCTACTGGCTCCGCTCTCCTGCCTCCCTCTTGTAAGGACAGTTTTGGTTACTTTGGGCCCAACCGGATGATCTCCTCATCACAAAATTCTTATTGTAATCACGTCTACAAAGTCCCTTTTGCAGTTTCCAGGGATTAGGGTGTGGACATCAGGGGCCATTATTGAGTAGCGAACCTACCACCCACATTCTACAATGAACATTTTGCTTTATCACACATCTATCCATCTAGTCATCCCGTCACACAACCATCAATCTATCTTTTTTCTTTCGGTGCATTTTAAAATAAATTGCAGGCACCACTTATACTTCCTCCTAAATACCTCAGCACGCATATCTTAACTACAGTTCAATATTTTTAATGGTTCTATTTATTTTTATGGTGCTTTTAATTTTCTTTTTTCTTTTATAAATTTACATATACTGAAATACAAAAATCCTAAGTGTACCGTTCAATGAATTTTAGCAAATGCATACACGTGTATAATACAAGCTCCTATTAAGTTATACAATATTACTCTTCCCCTAGAAAGTTCTCTCATGCCTCTTCTCATTCAAACCCTGTGCTATCCCAGTGTTTGGAATTTCTTCCA
>PVKH010006081.1:0-21397 GCA_004027955.1 Chaetophractus vellerosus
TTCCTGCCAAACTGATAGACATACATCAGACCAAAGAGAAGCACACAAGTCCAGTTTGGTGAGTAATGTGCATCTATTTAGGGGGCTTATATGGGGTCCTCATACTTGGTGGTGGGAAGGAAGACAGCATTTTCTGAGCTCAATTGCCTGCCCTTACCACCAGAGCAGAAGGATCTTTTATGGGGCATGTCTAAGTGCAGTTGAGGGGAAACTGCCTTCTAAAGAATGCAGTGCATTGTCAAAAATACATGACTTGACAATAATTATCCAGGCATATGTAGGATGCATGTGACTCTTACAGAAAACAGATCCTAAAGGGACAGGTGTTTTTCAGCAGGGTAGAAGTTATACATTGATGGGAAAGGTTATTGATATAGAGGTGATCAGGCAAACAGATGCTATAGCAGGCTTCTAGAAAGACAGCTTAAGAATCCTAGTACAAGATCTGTTGATCAGTCACAAGTCACAGGGGCTTGCTGCTTTAAATAATTAGGAATTACTACTTGGAGTGGGGGAAAGAGCAGGAAGGATTGAAGGAGAAAATTCAAGGCATATATGCCACAGTGCTCTTCAGAAAGAAGAAGAGACTGAATGTGGTACAATACTTAAAACAAATATGAAAGTAGGCATTAACAGAAGACTTGAAGTTCAGAAAAGGTATGACACTTAAAAAGATGAAATAGTAAAACAACAGAAAAAGTCCTGTGTTATCAGTAGTTACTTTAAAAGTGAATAGATTAAAATCTCCAGTTAAAAGCAAAGATTGTGTATTTCATGTTGTCATTCAATTCCCTGAGATTCTGTTCCATTTTTTCCATTTTCTTCTCTTTCCATTCTTCCTGTCTTTTCTAGTTCAGATGTTCTGTCTTTGAAATCACTAATTCTGTCTTCGAGCAATTCAAATCCACTCTTATGTGCCTCTAATGTATTTTTAATCCCATCCATCGTATCTTTCATTCCCATAAGGTCTGTTACTTTTCTTTGCAGGCTTTCAAATTGTTCTTTATGCTCAATCAGTGTCTTCTTAATATCTCTTATTTCTTCAGTCACATTTTCTGTAAATTCTTTGAAGTGATTTAGGAGAGTTGTGTGATTATCACTGATTAATTTTCTTAAACCCTGCTTCTTTTCAGGATATTTGTTTAGTTCTTTTGGCTAGGCCATCTCTTCTTGTTTCCTAGTATGGCTTGTAATTTTTTGCTGATGTCTAGTAATCTGAATATGTTGGTGAATTTACTCTGATGGCCAATTTCTCTCTCGACTATTATTTTTTTCCACAGCTCTTCTTTGATGTTTGGTTCAACTTATTCTAAGTATTTAAAATTGCCTGGCTTAAGTTATCAAGATCAGGCCAGGGACTCACTAGTGGGGTGCAGATTTTCTCCAAGGGTTAGGATAAAGACAGAACTAAGAACAGTTCTGGTCCATGCAATTTCCAGTCTGGTCAGCAGATGGTGCACATCAGTGCACCTTTCCACTGAGGTGTTTCAGTCTCAGCTTTCCTGTGGTCCTGTGTTAAATCTCCAGATCAGAGATTCAAAGCAGGTTTTGCTGGCTGAATTCACTGAAGAAAAGCACCCCAACTCCCCTTCTCTTTTCCCTTGGAACAGCTGACAGGGAGGAAGATGACTGTTCTCTTTCAGCTGACTGCAGTGAGCTGGAGGTTTTAACCCAGCTTAATATCTTTAGGGTGGGGAAGGGGAGCCCTTCCAGTCCACCATGGGGGCTTGGCAATTCACGTTTGTTGTTTTGGCTTCTTCTTCTCTCTGTCCCTCACCCACCTAGTAGTTGTGTAGCACTGTCCTGGTCTGCTGACCCCCAAGCTGATCCCTTGGACAGTTTTTGGCTCTTTCTCCGTTGTTTTTGTGAGAGCATTGAGCTCTACCTGTTAATCTTCTCACAATTACTTGGTAAAAATGTTGTTTGTAAATCTTTGGAAATGAATAGAAACGGTTAAACATATCATGGTGTTTGTAACTAGCAGTGCTATTGTATGGATATGACTGGTTGAAAGGGAAAGTCTAAGGTCATGTATATTACTAGAAGGAAAGCTAAAAGCTGTAACATGGGACTGTATAAGATAGTAAAACCTCATGTAAAACATGAATATGGGGGATATTTAAAGACTGTTTTTACAAAATGTAATACAAATACGCTAGACAGAAGGAAAAAAGAATAACAGTTATGTACGCCAGGTAAGGCATAGAGAGATTGAGAGGTGATGAGTTTTGTTTGTTTGTTTTTTGTTTATTATTATTATTGTTGGAAAAATGAAAGTGCTCTGGGAATGATTGGGGTGATGAATGCACAAATATGTGACTACACTGAATAGCATTGATTGGATTTATGCTTTATTAAAATGTAACAATAAAATTGATTTGTTTAAAAAAAAACAAAACAAAGATTGGCAGAATGGATAAAAAAGCTGCCTGGAAGAAACTCACCTTAAATTTGAAGATACTAGTATGTTGAAAATGAAAGTTTGGAAAAAAATATTTCATACAATAGCAACCAAAAGAGAGCTGTGGTAGCTAGACTAATACCAGTTAAAATAGATTCTGAGTCAAGTACCATTATGAGGGACAATGAAGGTTGCTATATACTGATAACATGGGCAATTCAACAAGAAAACAAAACAATTATAAATATATGAAACAAATATTGACAGATTTGAAGGAAGAAATAGATGGTTCTACAGTAATAGTACGAGACTTTAATACATGACTTTCAAAAATAGACCATCTAGACAGAATATCAATAAGAAATAGAAGACTTGAATGACACTCTAAACCAATTAGACCTAAAGGACATACATAGAACACTTCACCCAGCAGCAGCAGAATACACATTCTTCTTTGGTGTACATGGATCATTCTCCAGGATAGACCATATGTTATGTCATAAAGGACACAAATCAAGTCTCAATAAATTAACAAATATTGAAATCATGCATTGTATTTTCTCCAACTACAATGGGATGAAGCTAGATCAATAACAGGAAGAACTGAAAAATTCACAAATATGTGGATATTAAATGACATACCTTCAACAATCAATGAGTCAAAGAAGAAATCACAGGAGGAATCAGGAAATATCTTGAGGTGAATGAATGTGTGAATATGACATGCCAAAACTTATGGAATACAGCAAAGGCAGTGCTAAAAGGGAAATTTATAGCTCTAAATGTTTACATTAGAAGAGAAGAAAGGTCTCAAGTGAGAGACCTACCCTTACAACTGGACGTTCTAGAAAAAGAAGAACAAACTAAACCCAAAGTAAGCAGAGGGAAGGAAATAACAAAGATTAAAGAGGAGATAAATGAAATAGAGAATAAAGAAAACCGAAAAATGCTTCTTTGAAAAGACTCATAATGGGAGTGCAGGCTGGGGAGGGGATAACAAGAGCATCATGAGCTCTTTGTGCCATTTTCAGACTGCTCTTTCTTGATTAGGCACTTTCCCAGTTATTGCAACCCTTTAACAATTTCCTGACTTTTGAGGAAGATGACTGCGGTTTTGCTAGTTGTTCAAGGATTCTATGGGGGATGGCACCCTGGAGCATCTTACACAGCCATCTTGGTCAACTGGAAGTTCTCATTTAATCTTTAAGGAAAGAAGATATTATTAACTTCATTTTACATGTCAAAGTCCAAACTCAGATCATATGTTAAAAGAATTCATGAAGGAATGGATAGTGTCCATCCAATGATTGGTAAGGAGACAATACAAGTTCTTTTAGTAGAGGAAACAATAAAATGAAAATAATTTGAAAGCTTGATCTGGTGGCCTCTTTTGGGACAGCTTAGATCAAACTTTGCTGCGCATTGGAATCACCTAGAGAGCTTTGAAATATCTCAATGCTCAGACTCTACCCCAGTACCCACGAATTTTACCAGAAAATCTTTTCCTCCTGATTCTTCTTTCCTGTCTTTTCTCCTTACCCCACCTCCACACCCTTAACCCCAGTTCCATCTACCTCTTCTCTACTTCCATTGCAGTTTTTAAACTTTTCATTTTGCCTATATCTTCTTATCAGACTAACTCTTAAAAATGTGGTGCCCAATATGAACTTTCCACTTATGGTAAATCTACTGAGGAGTGACTTAGTAGAAACAAGTCATACTCCCTTTATATTTTCTCCTAATTCTTTCTCTTTCTCTTTCTCTCTCCCCTACTCTCTTTCTTTCCTATCTATCTATCTATCTATCTATCTATCTACCATCAGTGGTAGGTTAAAGCACTCACAGAGTAGGGTAGCTCTGGTATATACTGTAAAATTTAGCTTTCTCTTCTTAATTTACTTGATGTCTCTGCATAACTATTTCATCCCCTCTATCTATTGTAAACTTCTGTTTGATTACTTTTGCTTCTTTGGCCTACTGAATTCTCTAAGAGTTAAGAACCACACCAGTTTCATTTATCCTAAACACCACCTAACACAAAGCAGCTTCATAGGTAGTAGTAAATATTTTTCAAGAAAGATGATGTCAACATCCCATTCTAACAAAAGAAAGGTCAAGGGCTCACATAGCCCAGCTGAGCATATTAGCTGTAGCATCAGTGTGAATTTTAAATGAAGATGGAAGTGCAGCTGGCAGGGTGAGAGTTGTATGTTTTTTTTCTGCACACCAAGGCTTAGCACGACCAAATGCTCTGTCATGCTCAAGAGCCTTTTGAAATGGCTTGCAGCACAAAGATTCTGCCTGAATGATTCAACTTCATTCCATTTCTATTTTCCTACATGCAACATGGTCAATCCTCTAAAATAATGGTTCTCAGATTCATTACCCCAGGAGTTCATATAGGCTAAAAATATAACTAGTGTCAAGAAAAGTTTAGATAAATGAATGAAAATACATCCATTGATTTGTGTTTTTGAAGGGAAAGGAAAGTTTGGAATTGAGAGTTAACACCCAATTGAGAATTGAGAATTAAGAATGAAACCCAGAGTAGCTCTCTCTTAACAAATGTCTGCTTGGTCCTTCTATCAGAGATGACCCAGTTTGCATTTCTTCCCTGTTCCAGGGATATAGACATATAGTGAAGTGACTGAACTTACATATAACTGGTACAATTTCAATCTGAGGCACATGTGTGCCAGCAAATGACTCTGCCCTACCTGTCATCACTGAATCCCTAATAAGACAAATGGAGATTTCAGAAAATCCTGGAAGTGCCTCCTATTCTGATGGTCACTAAATTACTGTCCAAATAAATTATGAAGCAAATTTCAAATCAGAATTGTACAAAGGTCTAATAAACTGTTGAGCAAGGAATTTGTGGTTGATTTTATTAGTATAAATATGAAAACCACACAGGAGAACCTAAGGGAGCATTCTGAAGGAGAGGTCTAAGATTCACGTCAATACGACCTTTCTGGTAAAGTGGAGAGAAGAAAATTTAGAGTTTCTTTTAAAAAGTGTTGATTTTAGGCCTCATTATTTTACTTTTCAAAAATGTTCCAAGCATTGCAAATAACTTATGCAGAGTGAAGGATGACAGGTCGATTAGCTGCCAAATCAAGGATGAGAAAACTGGGGAACATTTATATTGGAAAATTCCACTTACCTGAGCAGCCAGGTCCAGGGGAGGCTAACATTTAGGAAAGGATAAATACAATCAATTTTTCCTAGTGCCTTTAATACATGCAAAGAAAGAACATGCTAAAGAATTCAACCAAAAACAGGCAATAACAACCTCCTGTTGCTTTAAAAAATAATAATGACAACAACAAACCATGGGGCTAAACTTCAGCAGTAAAATAAACAAAAGAGAGGAAGTATGCCTTTTAGATTTGGCATTTTGTGTGGCAATAATGACTTGCCAAGGATTATTGTGTGACCACTGACCACAGACTATTTCCTTGGCCATCCAGCAATGAGTTCTGAAGAGCACAGGGGCATAGCAAATTCTTTCTGTGTGAAAGGTTAGGTTGCAAGATTCAAATGCTCATGAGACCTGAGCCCCATCACTAAGCTGCAGGGCATTTAATTTCCTTGCAACTTAATCATCCAATGGGTAGAGAGGCATAAGGGGCTGCCTTATTAGAAGAGGGAAGCATTAACCCTGAATTTAGTTAAGTAGAAAACAGTTCATAATATTCTCTGAAATTAGAGAAACAAAATGCTAATTTTTAAGGAAATCAACTCAAAGCCAGGAATGGCAAATATTGTTAGGATGTTCAATTTAATATATTGGTCATGAATGCTAATATGATTGAATGAATGCAGGGAAACTGCAAAATTATGCATTTTCATCTAAGTTTTCGTGGCCTGATTTTTGAGCGAGACCTTGCATTCTAAGCCCTCCTGAAGCTGGTTTGTGACCACTGGGAGACAAATTCTTTTGATGTATTAAAATGAGTGATTATCTTTACTTTCTGCCAAATATGGATGATTTTTCGCTAGATTGGAGATAAGGGTAAGTAGTGATAAGAACTGTCTAGCCTGAGCTTTATATTGTGAATAAAAAGTGAAAATTACTTAATCATGACCTAACACCACCTTAATAGTGGATCCAGACAATTAAAAAAAAAGATCCAATGGTATAATGGATGCTGATTCTGGTAATTATGGTCCAGAGGGAGGAGTAAATAGGCTGAGAAATGCTAAATGTAAAATGTTAGGGATGACAGTTATTTCTTTTGGATTATTCTTGTCTTTCAGGCTTTTCCCTTTGGGATTATTTTAAAAGCTGGTAACATCAATTTAAGTTCTAGGGCCTCAATCAAACTTTCACAGAGCCTAGCTCTGATAAAGTCCACCCAGTTGGTGCTTGTGTGTGCTGGAGGAGGGGGTGGAGGTTGCTTATTTAAGATTCACCCATTTTGTCGTGTATTAATACTTCATTCTTTTTTATTTAAGGAAGAATTCCATTGTAAGTATATCCTCCAAATTATTTGTACATTTAACTGCTAATAGATATTTGGGTTGTTTCCAGTTTTAGAAAATTGCAAATAAAGATTCTATGTATATTCAGGTAATTGTAAGGACATAGTTTTCTTTCTTTTTTTCCTCTTAGGTAAATACCTGAGAGGAATAACTAGATCATATGATAGGTTTAAATTTAACTTCTTAAGAAACTTCCAAACTATTTTTCAAAGTGGTTGTACCATTTTACATTCCTGCCACGAGTGTATGAGAATTTCAGTTCCTCTACATCCTTGATAAAACTTGCTATAATCAATCTTTTAAAAATTTTTATTCATTTAAATAGGTTTGTATTAGCATCTCATGGTGGCTTTAATTTGCGTTTCCCTAATGACTAATGATGTTGAGCATCTTGCCATGTGTTTATTTGCCATCCATATATCTTCTTTTGTGAAATGTTCAATCAAATATTTCGCCCATTTTTATTAGGTGATTTGACCTTTATTTTTGAATTTTGAGATTTCTTCATATATTTTGGATATAAGTCCTTCATCACATATATTGTTTGTTAAAAATTTTCTCTCAGTCTGTGACTTGACTTTTCAGCTTTCTTAACATTGTCTTTCATAGAGAAAAGGGTTTTGATTTGATAAATTCTAATTTATCATTTCTTTATGGCACATGCTTTTTTATTGTACTGAGAACTGTTTGTTTAACCCCAGGTCATATAAATTTTTCTAGAATTTTTATGGTTTTAAATTTTACATTTAAGTCCATGATCCATTTTTAATTAATTTTTATATTAGTTATGATGAATGGGTCAGATTTCATTTCTTTTGCACATGGATGTCCAATTAATCCAGCATCATTTCTTAAAAGACCATTTCTTTTTCTATTGAATTGCCTTTGTGCCTTGGTAAAAAATCAGTTGACTATATTTGTGTGGGCCTATTTTTTGTTCTCTCTATTCTGTCTTGTTGAGCTATGTGTCTATTCTTTCACCAATTGATCAATTTCTTGATTATTGAATTTGAGTAGGGTGACTCCTCCAAATTTGTTCCTTTGCCTTTCCATTTACTTTTAAATTAGCTTGTTTATATCTTTTTTAAAAATCCTGATGGCTTATTGATTGGAACTATATTAAATCTATATACTAATTTGAGGAGAATTGACAACACTAGTGAATCTTCCAATTCATGAACATAGTATATCTCTCCATTTATTTTGTTCTTATTTGAATTCTTTCAACAGTGTTTTGTGGTTTTCACCCTACAGATCTTGTATATATTTTGTTAAAAATATACCTAAGTATTTCATTCCTGGGGTAAATGACACTATATTTTAATTTCAAATTCTAATTGTTAATTGCTATTATATATAAACACAACTGATTTTTGTATATTGACTTTGTATCCTGAACTCTCACTGAACTCAATTACTAGTTGTGGCAATTTGATAGTATTTATAAATTCCAAAAAGAGATATAGAATATGTTTATAAACTGGTCTCTTCTCTGGTTGTGATACCCTTTGATTTTATTAAATTCAGCTGAGATGTCTGATTAAATTATATTAAGATTAGGGCTTTGATTCAACCACGTCATTAGAGTGCAACTGAGCATTGAGTCCCAGCCCCCTTGGTGGGCTGATAAAACAGACTTTCACACACAAGTAGATACACAGAGAAGATACACAGAGGATGCTGCAGCCCCAGGAAGAGAGATGAGCCTGATAGTTTATAGCTTACTTTTTGAAGAGAACAGAGCAGCTGAGAAGTCCTGAGAGATGAGCCTTATGCCAGCCTATAGCTGAAAGTAGAAGAAGCTGGACCTGAAGAGCCTTAAGAGGGAAGAGGAAGGCTGAACCCTTACAGATGTCACTGACCATCTTGCGCCAACATGTGGCAAAAGACTTTGGGTGAGAAAGTATCTCTTATGGTACCTTGAGTTGGACTCTTTAGGGCCTTGTGACTAAGTTTCTACCCCAAATAAATACCCTTTATAAAAGCCAACAGATTTCTGATATTTTGTATCAGCATCCCTTTTGGATGACTAAAATACTAGTTTTAGGAGCTTTTTAGAGATTCTTTGGGATTTTCTATGTAGACAATATGTCATCTGAAAATAGAGGCAGATTTATTCTTCCTGTACAATTTGAAGTCTTTTTATTTCCTCCCCTTGCTTTTATTACACAGGGTAGGTCTTCAAGAACAATGTTGATTATGAGTGGTGAGAAGAATCATCCTTTTCTTGTTCCCGATCTTATGGGGAAAGCATTTACTCTACCATTCAGTATGATGTTAACTGTAGGCCTATTGCTGATATCCTTTTACAAGTCAAGGATGAACCCTTCTTTTCCTAGTCTACTAAGAGTTTTTATTATGAATTGTTATTGAATCATGTAAAATGTCTTTCCTACATCTATTAAGATAATAATGTGCTTTTTCTTCTTTAATCTCTCAATCTTGTGAGCTACATTAATTGATTTTCAAATGGTGAAACAGTCTTACACTCTTGGGTTAAATCATAATTTGCTGTATTTTATTTTCCTTTTTATGTATTGTCATGTTTGATTTGTTACTATTTTGTTGAAGATTTTTGCATCTATGTTTATGAGTGATAGTTGTTTGTAGCAGACCATTTGTTCATTCCATCTAAGGCATTGGGTTTATGGGTGTAGGATTGTTTGAAATATTATTTACCTATCCATTTAATGTCTGCAGCATCTGTAGTGGTGTACCCTCTTATATTCCTGATATTGGTACTATTTGTTTCTGCTCCCTTTTTTATTGGTCAATTTATCAATTTCACTAAAATTTTCAAAGAAACAGCTTTTGGTTTCTGTGATGTTTTGAATCTGTATGTACACCAGGAAAATATGTTCTTAAACCTAATCCATTTTTGTGGGTGTAAACCCATTTTAAGTAGGACCTTTTGATGAGGTTACTTCAGTGAAGGTGTAGCCCACTTCAATCAGGATGGGTCTTAATCCTATCATTAGAGTCTTTTATAAGTGGAATGAAATTCAGACATCGAGGAGGAAAGCCACAGGAAGCAAGAAGCTGAACATCAACAGAACTCAGAAGAGAAGGAAAAGACCAGGAGACACTTCCATGTGACAAATGAAGGTCCAAGGATTGCTGACAGCCAGCACCAGAATGCCAGCATTTGGGAAGAAAGCATCATCTTAATATTATCTTGATTTGGACTTTCTTTTAATTAAAAACCATGAACAAATAAATTCCCATTATTTAATCTAACCCATTTAATAGTAGTTGCTTTAGCAGCCCATGAAACTAAAATAGATATTGGTACTGGGAGAGTGAGGTACTGCTATTGCAAATATCAAAAATGTAGAAACAGTTTTGGAGTTGGTAATGGGTAGGAGTTGGAAGAATTATGAGGTGCTTGATAGAAAAGGCCTTAAATGCATTGAAGAAACTGTTGGTGGAAATATGGATGCTAAGAGTACTTAGAAGGAAATAATGAATGTGCTCTTGGAAACCAGAGGAAAGAAGGTCACTGTTTTAATGTGGCAGAGAACTTGGTGAAATTGAGTTCTGATATTGGATGGAAGGCAGCACCTGAAAGCAATAAACTTGGATATTTAGCTGAGGAAATTTCCAAGCTAAATGTGGGAAGTGAAGCCTGTTTCTTCTTGCAGCTTATAATGAAATTAGAGAGGAAAGGGATAAATTTAGAACTGAACTCCTAAGCACAATGGAACCAGAAATTGATTGTTTGGAAAATATCGAGCCTAATTAGAGCAGGGCTCCATGTGTGAGTTTAAATGAGCATGGAACTAGACAGCAATCTCTTGGAAGTCAGGATTGGAAATGCAGTTATCTGTGAAGGATCTGTGGACAGTCCTACTGTCTCATGGATTTCTGTGAACTACATGCAAAGCTGACAAGGCTTTTATGAAATTTGTATGAACCAGGGCCAACCAGTACTGAAAGGGACAGAGCAGAGACAAATTGAAGGAGGAATGACTTCAAGGGCAGAACCATGGAAGCTGAGGTCGGGAATGAAGATATCTCCTCAGGCCAAGAAAATGGGCCCACCCATGTGCATGAAAGGGTAAGTCTGCTCCAGGACATGGGGAGGGCAGGCTTCTACCCTGTTCTTTGAGAAGAGTGCCACCATCCCAATGCTCAAAATGTTGGTCCTATGCCCCAGCATTCATGGAGAGCCTGGCTGCCATGCTAGTGCTTGGAGAGGGTTGGGCTTATTCCCTGGTATTTGCCAAGAGCCTGGCTGCCATCCTGATGTTCAGAGAGGATGGAGTCTTTACCTCAGTGCTCGGGGAGAGCATGTCCATTGCACAAGCACTTGGAGGCGGTCTGCTGCTCCAACAGGCCTATAGGACAAAAGATCAATCTGTAGCTAATTTTCAGACTTTGAAACATAATGGAGCGTGCTCTGCTGGGTTTAGGAATTATTTTGGACTGGTAACTGTTTTCCTTCTAATTTCTCCCTGTTGGAATGCAGATGTTTATCCTGTGCTTTTACTTCCATTGTACACAGGAAGCAGATAACTTGTTCTCTAGTTTTTATAGGTACACAGACAGGGGAATTGTGCCCCAGGATAGACCACATCCATAACTGATTTTGTGCTAAGCATTGTTTCTGAAAGAACTTAAAGCTTTTGGGATATGTTTTAGTTCGTCAAAGGGCTGCTGATGCAAAATACCAGAGACAGGTTGGATTTTATAAAGAGGATTTATTTGGGATAAAACTTACAGTTTCAAAACCATGAAAAGTCCAAGTCAAGGCAATATAAGAAGTGCTTTCTCACCAAAGTCAGCTGCCACATGTTGAAGTAGGATGGCAGGCAATCTCTGCCAGGTCTCTGCCTTCCCCTCTGAGCTGTACTGTCCCCAGAGCTCAGCTGTAGGCAACCAGGCATCAGGCTTGTCTCTTTCAGGGCCTCCTCTCTCAGGCTCAGCTGCCCTGCTTTTCCCCCAAGTTTAGCTACAAGTTATCAGGCATATGGCTCAACTCTCTCTGGCCTCAACCCTTTGAGCCTCTCCTTTCTCTCACATGACAGGATCCAATATGGTAGCTCCATTTTCTTGTGTCTCCATTTTTATCAGACCCAGCAAGAGGGCAGAGAGTCAGAGTCATGCCTCACTGACCTAGTCCTAGTCTCACACCCACAAGAATAGATTATTTAACAAACATAATCTTTCTCTTTTTGGGATTTATAATATAATTTCAAACTACCACAGGATATATGATGGAATGAATGTATTTTGCATATGGAACGAACATATCTTTTTGGGGTCTAGAGGGTGGAATGTGGTGGTTTGAAGCTGTATAAACTCCAGAAAAACATGTTTTTAAACTTAATCCATTCCTGTGGGTGGGAACCCATTGTAAGTAAGGTCTTTTGATGAAGCTGCTTCAATTAAGGTGTGGCCCACCTCAATTGGGATGGGTCTTAATCCTATTACTGGAGTTCTTTGTAAGCAGAATGAAATTCAAATAGAGGTAAAGAAAGCCACAGGAAGCGAGATTAACATCAGCAGAACCCAGAAGAAAAGGGAAAGAACAGGAGACACTACCATGTGACAAGTTAAGGACCAAAGATTACCAGCAGCCGGCCCCAGAATGACAGTCACTGGGAAGAAAACAGCATCTTGATTATACTTTTATTTGGACTTTCTTTTAGTCTCAAAACCATAAGCAAATAAGTTCCCATTATTTAATGCAAGCCATTTCATGGAATTTGCTTGAGCAGCCCAGGAAACGAACAGATTATTGATATTCTCAATTTTTTTCTTTTTTTCAATTTCATTGAATTTTGCTCCTATCTTTATTATTTTTACCTTCTGCTTATCTTTATTATTAACTCCTTCTACTTTTTAAACTTTAATTTGCTATTCTTTATCTAGTTTCTTAAAGTAAATGCTTAGGTTCTTGATTTCAGACCTTTTACTCTTCCATTTAATTCATTTGATGTAAATATCCTTGTAAGCACTGATTGTAAGCATCCTACAAATTTTGATGTGTTCTATTTTCATTTTCATTGAGTTCAGAATATTTTAATATGTCCTTTCAGGCTACTTTGAATCATGAATTATTTAGAAATGTTTAATTTCCAAATATTTTAGAAATTTCCAGATATTGTTTTAATTTCTAGTTTAATTTCACTATGTTCAGAGAACATACATTGTATAGTTCTATTCTTTAAATTTGTTAAGGTTTGTTTGATGACACAGAATATGATCTGTGTTGATGAATATTCCATGTGTGCTTGAGAAGAATGTGTATTCTGCTGTTGTTGGGTGGGGTGATCTATAAATGTCAATTAGGTGAAATTGGTTGATTGTATTGTTCTGGTGTTCTACATCCTTACAGATTTTTCTGTCTGCTTTTTATTTTATCTGCTGAGAAAGGAGTGCTGAAAGTTCTAAATACAATGTGGATTTGTCTATTCTCCTTCATGTGTTTTGGACCCTTGTTAGGTTGATACACATTTAGGATTGTTACGTATTTGTGAAAAGTTTACCTCTTTATTACTGTGTGTTGTCCCATTTTATCCCCTGTATATTGCTCTTTCTGATGTCTACTTTTCCTGATACTAATATAACTATTCCAGTTTTCTTTTTTTTTAGTGTTTGTTTGCCATATCTGGTTCCATTCTATTAACCTATATAGATAGGTTAATATAAATTATCTATCTTAATTTATATTTAAAGTTGGTTTCTTGTAGACAGCAGATAGTTGGATCTTGCTTTTATTTTTATCCAACTGGATGATCTCTGTCTTTTCATTGATGTTTAGATAAATTACATTTAATATAATTATTTATATGGTTAGTTTTAAATTTATCATCTTGCTGGATGCTTTGTTTGTATCATTTATTCTTTCTTTCTATTTTATTGACTTTTTTGTTTCAATTCATCTCCATTATTGTCTCATTATTTATATCCTTTAAATTTTTTTTTTTAATTTAGGATTCAAAATATACATACTTATTAATCAGAATCCAAATAATGTTATACCATTTTACCTGTAATAAAGGATTTTATAACAGTATATTCCAAATTCCTCTCTCCCATCCTTTATGCCATTGTTATGATACATTTTATTTTTATAAATATTTAACTGTTATTTTTCCTTTAGATAATCTGTTATTTTTAGACCAATTAAAAATAAGAAAAATAAATTTTTAAATTACCTTTACTTATTCCATTTCCAATGCTCTTCATTTCTTTGTGTAGATCCAAATTTCGATCTGGTATCATATATCTTCTGCCTGAAGAACTTCCTTTAACATTTATTAAGAAGGTCTCATGGCAATGAATTAGCTGAGCTTTTGTTTGTATGAAAGTCTTTATTTCCCTTTCCTCTTTGAAAGTTCTTTTCAAATTCTGAGTTTAGAATTCTAAATTGACAGCTTGTATTCTTTCAGCATTTTAAAGACATCATTCGATTAACTTTTAATGTGCATGGTTTCTGATGAATGTTCTCTACTTCTTTAGGAAGCAAAAAAGTGATAGGGGTGAGGGAAATGATGGGGTTCATTATTCCCAGGATTGCAACTAGGACTGAGGATGAAACTGCTTTTTTATAAATGTAGGCAGAGGTCCCCTGAGTGCCAAAGGTCAGATGATTTTAATTGTGTGCCATTTAGCCCATAATCTCATCTCTACAGTACAAAAGTCTAGCCATCCCTTAAGGTGCAATTGGAGTATGACTTTCTCCTTTGAGTCTTCCTAATTTTTTCAGATGGAAATAATATTTCCTTCCTAGACTAAATTATCATCCTTTGTACTTTTTAAATGGCTTTTTATCACTTTCTACTTTGTATTTTGGCTTGTAATTATGTATTTTATTCCATAAGTGGTAAATTCCTAGGACACAGGGGAGTGTTGTTTGTCTGAAATGTCTAATCTTATGCCTTATACAAAATAGGCACTAAATAAATGTGCTTAATAAATGAGTGAGAGAATAAATAAATTTTATATCATTCTACAATTTGTAGATCTTTCATATAATTAAGTCATTTGATACTTAGAACATCTCAGGGAAAGGTAGATATGGCAGTTATTCCATTTTGCAGATGTAAAAAAATCTATGCTCAGAAATATTAATATAACATAGCTAGTAATTGGCAGAGCTGGGCTTAATACATGGGATCTAGCACTTACCACTGATTACACTATTTTCATAATAAAAATCTCATGGTCCTCAGGGCAGTTTATTCTTCATAAATTAGGTATTAAATTTCCTAGCCCTTACCATGTTGAGTGTCACAAAATAAAAGATGGAAAGGAGTGGCATGGGATGATTAAAGCAAACCTACTGACTAAACGGTAGCTTGTTTGGCAACAGGGAAAGCAGCAGGAAAACCATATATACCGAAAGTGTCTGTTGATATGCAGCATCATTTTTCCCCTTCCAAATCTCTCCCATGTATAGGGACTGGAAGTCTGGAAACTGTATTTCCTTTTATTAACAGGGTTCATGTTTTAATTTTACCAATGAGAGTAACTTGCACAAGATTTGGAACATGGAAGAGGAGAGGCCATTTTCTGGCTACAGTTGTTGGCTGGCATGTGGACATTAGCAGACACACTAAGGCTTTTCCAAGGACTTCCAGGGAACGCCCTGAGAAATACTTATTCTGGTACCACAATTATCTAAGGTCATGGGTGGCAGTCTCCTATGATGGCTGCATTTCCTGAATTATTGAGTCCTATCAGTTTTGTCCCTGATCTTCATACCACCCAGACTTTCTAATGACTGTATACGATGCTAAATCCCTATATTAAATCCCTTCTTGCTTGAAATACCTAGAGTGACTTCTGTTTTCCTAACTTATACACTACACAGAGAAAATACAAGAGTTAAAAAGTATTGCAAACTGAGATCATGTAGTTTAGAGGCAAATAGTCCCATTCACATCAATCATTTGTCTTTGGAACATTCTTGCTACAACATGGTACTTTTCTTATTTTAGGAATACAGGAATGTGTCATGTATTTATAAATATTTCTACTCAAAGTGATTTAAATACACAACACCAGAAGTTTGATGCTTCTGACTTGATACTTCAAATATGCGGTTACCCAGAAACTTAACTTCTCGGATGCACACATTCCCCCAAAAACATTGGCAGAAAGCTGAAGTTTTACCATGGGTAGAATGGAGTTTCACAATGGGTATATGCAGGACTGAAAGATTGCTAAACTTGAATTTTCATGTATAGTCATGTTCAGATGGGTTGCTGAGAGTTGGATTTTTTTTTTTTTAATTTCAATAACCCATGGGTTAACGGAAAGATCTTCAAAGGGACTGGCAACACAGTGCCAATAATTTCCATGCTTTCCTTGGGATTTTTCTCTCAAATAAGTAAAATGAAGTTCTTAATGCCTGGAAAATTTTTCCAAACATTATGACTTCACTCTTAATCAATACTCATATTGTCCTCTGCTTTCCTAAATTCTTCATCAATGCAGATAATAAAAGCCCCCTGTCAGCCATCCAGCTTTGTGGATCACTTTTCTCTCAAATGAGCATTTCCTATTCATTTGCTGCCTTGAACTAATTTTCTGGGCTAGATAGCAAAGGCAAACAGAGATACACTGGCTTTGGTTCAACTCTTAATATCGTGGTGGGGGAGGAGAGAAGTTGTCACCTTTTCCTCAGGTCAATGGGTTGCTGGTGCTGGGCAGGCTGAGTTACTCAATAACTATTAACTGCTGTCTCAAGGCACGTAGGCAATTTTGGTGTTTCAGAAACTTATTTCCCCACAAATATATTGGACACCGAATCAAACCTTGATGAGCCAAACTTGGCTTTTCCAAAATCTAGGGCTAGGGAACCTGGGTTTGTATTCAGTAAACTGAATATCTCAAAACTATTTTTCAAATGTCCTGGGTTTGGCCAGAACCAAATCTACTTTGCCAAACATTTTATTTAATTTAATAATAAAAAAGAAGCTCATCTGTATTTTAATGAAAATTTAATCCATATGTTTGATTCATTTTTTTGTACTCAATCCATCAAACTATTTTGTAAGAGTTATCTGAAGTCCAAGTGGCCTTCTATGCCATTTTAAAAAAATAAGCCAGCTTAAGCCTTTCTCCCTGCATGTATTTTTTCCCTGCTAACTTGGAAGTTCCTTTTCCCAGTCCCTGCCTGACTTAAGCCTTATCTGTATTCTTTTTCTGACTCCCATTCTGGTGTGATCACTAATTGAAGTGGCTTGTAAAGGCATATTCCATTTTGCTTTTCTGTGCTGTCTGAAGAAGGAGACAAGTGAAAGGAAAGAAAGAACAAAGAAAGAGGCTTTATCTTTTCCTTTGAGGAACAGCATTGCAACCTAGACTTAAGCTATAATAAGTTTTCTTTCATGACCAAGTTGCTAAAGAAGAGACATGTTACCATGTTTATATTTGATGCATTCCATGTTGAAGGAGGATAAGAGATGATTACACATTCTCCTTGAATATCACCTATAGAGGTAATTCTAACAGAGAGTCAATGGCAAAATAGAAGATGAACCATTTGAAAGCAGCCGGCTAATATCTATTCACTTAAAGCTTAAGATGTATTTGAACAGGAAGACATTTATTTGGGTGACTGGAAATGAGGCTGTAGGTTCAATATATTGACACGTTTACTTTTGCAGACTAGCCATGCTTCACTGAGCAAATGACAATCTGGTGATGGCTGAAGAGAGGGAGGGTGGGCTAGGAACAGGGCAGGTCAGAGGGGGAGGCTGGTGGCCTTGTCCGCCTGCTACCAGTGCCCAAAGAGCTCCAGATGCAGTTGATCTCATTTTAGATCAGAACAGAATTGGCTTGGACAGCTTGTTCTTTCCTAGTGATTAGGACATAGCATATTTTTCTTCACCCTCCCCCTTGGCCCTATCTTAATCCCTTGGCTGAACGTTCTTTTGTCTTTGGCTCAATCTAGGGTTAATCCAAGTTTACTCACTTGCTACAAGCATAGAGCTGGCAAAGTAGACACAATCTTCAAATAACTCTGAAAATCCTGCTCCCACCATCAACGTGTGCTCTAATTTGTTTTACCTCTATCTACATTGGACTCAAATCAACCTGAAGAAACTGGGCACATATCTCAGTGGGATTAAATCAAAGATTAGTTCCACATTTTACCTAAAATGTAATTCTTATTTTTATGTCAGTTTGCTAGGAGGCTTCTCAATACTTCATTTTTCTCATAGAGAGTGTAGAAGAATCTTGGGACATGAAAGTAACTTTAGAAGACTGCTTCTCTGTGACTTTGCCTCCAGTAAAGACTGCACTTAAAATATTCCCTTAATAGAGAGCTCCTCCTCTTTCTTTAAACTCTAGAGAGAGACCCAGAAACTCCTTGCTACTGTGTTCTGGTATCTCTCTAATACAAGGCAATTCCCTAATGATGCCGATTATGAGATTTGGGAGTGGGGGAGTCAGTGGATAGTGAGATGCCTCTGCCTCAAAAGGAACCTAAGAAGTAAAAAAACAAGGAACAGTCCAGTGGCCCACAAGGTAAGAGAACTACATCCTAATCTGGGTCCAGAAACAAACTCTGGTTTGAGTTAGTGACATAACCTGTTTTGGCTTTAGTTACCTCATCTCTATAATGAAGGGGATCCCTTAAGTCCCTCACAGCAATAAGATTCTTCTAGCTTGTGATTTTAACTCACTTAGGAAATAAGTTGCAAGGCTCAGAAGGAAAATGAAATCAGTGCCCAATGGTTATTTCACGTCTGCCTTAGAATATTTCTTATATACCTAACAATATACCTACCAAGCCAGGCTCTAAACTTTCCTCTCTTTTTTTGTACATACCAAAGTCTTATGTTTAGAGTTACTAATTGAGTCTCCTAAGCTTACTACCACCAAAGACAAACAACATCCCTTGGGAAACCAAGGTGTGTAGCCAGGGGATCTGTGTGTTCTGAGGTGGAGCACTTGCTATAGGTGTGAGCTCTAAAGGCAAACCTATGTCCACACATTTCTGAGTTTGTCATGATGGGTCTTTATTTTGGGAGGGGGAGGGGCAGAATTAGGAGGTCTGTGCTCTTTCTTATTGCACACTCCTCCTTTTTTTTGTTTCCATATACATGAGGAACTTCTAACAGACTCTACTTTCCAAGGGAAAAGATGTAATAACCAGAAAAGACACGGTTTTTAAGTAAAGAAAATCCCAGATGTTTCCAGAGTATTGATTTTAATGTTTTAGTGATATTACCATTACTTGGCAGTGTTTACTTAAGGAGAGACAGAGTTCCCACTCAGGCCTGGGTAATGCTGAGTGAGCTACTTACAAAGCAATTTTGAAGTTAGGAATAAAAATATAGGTATGGTGTAATTTGAAGCAGAGAAATAAGCCTTAGTAAGACACATTCTATAAGGCATGGTTTCTTAAAATTTTGACATCTGGAAACCACTTAAGAAACTGATTTCAAACAAATTTTTTACAAAAGAAATTCATCATAATGTTTTAAAAATAAAAATAAAACATTTTCAAGTTACTAACTATAAGAAGAAGAGCTCCATTGTCAACATCAGATTGCTTGAACTTTAGGCCAGTTTCCACATCTAAGTGGCTTATTATTTCTTACCATTTCATTTCATAATTTTTATTTCTTTTTAATTACAAAATTCTAAAGCAGAATTGAAGCTCCTTGGAAATGGCAGCAAGATATATCTTGATATTTAGACTGAAAACCCATGGAGCAATTTCTCACTGAAGAATACTTTGAGTTTTCCATCATATATTAAATTGATGAGTATATTTTATCCAAGTAGAACATTTGAATGATTCATCTCGGGAGATGGTGGTGAATGGATTCCAAGTTTACTCTTTGGTAGTATTTGACTCTATAAAAATATTTTCCCATCTTCTATGTCAGAATTTGAAATTTTTTTTTGTATGCCCAAGCGCATCATTGATTTTTTTCCTCTCCTGTGTGAAGAAAATCATATATGCTGGGAAAGAGCCAAACTCTGAGACTGAGCCTTTTGAAACATGATTTGGTCTAAAGAAATTCTGATAATTTTTACACAACTTTAAAAACCCTGAAAGTTTGTCCCTAAAGTAATGGGTTCAACCTATTTATGATGCTGATTATATCACTGATGTATACTACTGAAGATCACTGTCATAAAGAAATGTTTTCATTTCATCTTTCATCTGAAAAATTACCATGAATACTTTATCTTTCAAGGATAGACTACTTCAAGAGAAAAAGCATAATCTTAAACTTCTTTCCATTGATTGCCTTGAGTCATAACTTGATTGTATTAATAATTTTTACTAGTTCCCTTAAAATTAAATCAAAAGTCAGAGGCATTTTTCTGATCACTAACTGCTCTCTGTAATTAAGCCACTGTATGGATCTATATTCAGGTCCAATGTCTTTCATTCATGGAATAAAATCATTCCTTGCTGCTCAGTCAGTTGGTATTTAATAAATTTTAAGGCAAGTGCACCTTTGTTAGTTTATATCCCCAAATAATTGGTCATGAAGCTAGCAAGCAAATTCCCCAAATAATTGGTAATTAAGCAAAGAAGCAAGCAGATCTCTTCTCCTGTAGCATGGATTTTCAATGATAAAATCTAAAAATCTTTAAAGTCCTTCTTGCTCACAAATATATTGCATATATGCCAAGGGTTGATTTGTTCTAGGTTCAATCCTAGCTTTGTTCCACAAAATGTGTACATATGAAAGAATTGCATGTACACATTGTAAACTTTTGATACTATGCCATACCCAGCAATATAACATCTGATATAAGAATTTTAGAAAGCTAGTTCCTCTTTCTCACTGAGAATAAAAATTTCCATGAACTTGATAGCTGGTTCTCAAGCTTCTTAGAAATATTTTGACTTTGAACCTCTGCAGTTTTGATCAAAGGTAGAGACTTTTGGCAATAAAATTAATCAGCTTTGCTTTGAAAACATAAGTTTGCACTTGTCATAGAAAAACTTGATTGGTTGCTGTGTTTGGTTTTTTGATTATAAAAGATACAGTTCTGATAATGGTCTTCCATTCCTCCTCATCTAAGAAATAAAGCTAATCCTTAACCAATGTGACTAAGAAAAGAGTCCTGGAATTTCTTACTTATAGTGGAAGGAGTATGGGGAACTTAATTAATAGATTGGGCCCAGATGGTAAATTTGATCCACTTACCAAAGAGTTTTGGAAATGATTCTGCATACTATGGGAATTCATTGATGTTATTTAAGCAGAAGAGTAACTGCTGTAGAATTATTTACTTGACATAAGTTAGACATCTTAGAACGGTAAAATATTAAAGATAGGGAGTGTTTTGGTCAGCCACAGGAGTGCCTTTTGAAATACACCAAAGATTGGTCAGTCTTTATAAAGGGTATTTATTTGGGGTAGAAGCTTACAGTTACCAGGCCACAAAGCATAAATTTCTTCCCATACCAAAGTCCACGTGTTGGAGCAAGATGGCTGCCGACGTCTCCAGGGTTCAGGCTTCCGGGTTCCTCTGTTCCTGGGGCTGCGTTTCTCTCCGGGCTTAGCTTCTGTTTCC
>PVKH010006082.1:0-21389 GCA_004027955.1 Chaetophractus vellerosus
TAATCACCCAGTTTAAACTTTGAAATGTTTGGATTGATTTTTACATACTTTCTATCATTAACACCTTTGTTTATACAGAATTTTAAAAAATAAATAATTGTTTTATAATTTAAAAGGCTGTTATTTTCCACTAAAAATTGTTTCTGGAATTCTTATAGTTTATTTTTCTATAAATGGTTCACTATTTTCTTGAGAGTTTCTAGAGAGGTTTCCATCGGTATTTTACTCATATTGTATTAAATCTAATAATAAACTTGGGAAGATGTTGTGTCCCTGACAATACTAAGTGTTCTCAGTCCAAAATGTGATATACTCCTTCTTACATTCAAATCTACCTTTATTGTAATGTCACTTTATTAGATCTAGTCAGGCCGTTGTTAATTTTAGAAATGCCTGAACACTTTAGCATGGCTTAGATATACCAGGTTGCTCAAAAAGAAATTTGAAAATAAACTAAGGAAAAATCAGAATAACATACAGATGGATACCTTTGAAAGCATCCAAACAGTTCAAATAATGACACTAATAATCCTAATTAGCCCTACTGAGTTCAAAAGTCACACATTCTAAACTGACACCATTCTGACAGGAGAATGACTGGCACAATGTCGCAGGCTCTTGGTTAGCACTGGACAACTTGTTTCATTTGGACTAACATCAACGCTCTTCTAAGCTAAACTATTTTGTGGTTCAAATGTCCCTAGGTCAGGATTGCCAGATAAAAGGCAGTGCACCTAGTTACATTTGAATTTCATACAAGGAATGAAAAATGATTTTATATTTTTGTATTTCCCAAATATTGCATATCCTTTACCTGAAATTCAATTTAACTGGGTGTCATATATATATATATATCTCACATACATGTATGTACACACACATATGCCTATAAACACATATACATACATATATGTATAACATATCTTTTATTTTTATCTTTTGCTAAATCTGGTTCCCCTAGATACTACCAACCAGTTTTATTTTCTGATCTGAGAAATGCACCTAGTTCACAATTAATGGGTAGTAGAATAAACCTTGTGAGACCAGTCAAGTAATAGAAATTGCATCTTTGAAGCATTCAGTGGCTTTCAGCCCATACTTTTCAGGATATAAAACATCAGTACAGGACGCTCGAGTCCCCATCTTCACAACAATGGTGCCATTGAACTGCTTGCTCCCATTCAGCTATTCTGAGTAGCCTGATCCCTAGCATACCTGCCTAGGAATTTCCTCCTTCCCTATTTCATCCTGGTCTCTCAGAATCTATTCCTTACCTGTACTCTCCTTGTTGGTTTGATAGCTCAAACACTGACTCCAGCGTGCTTACGGAAATGTGTTTCCTGTGCCCTCTGGACCAGCTTGTCTGACTGCAGATGCTGGCTCCAGCCTGTCTGTGGCTTCCTGCCATGCCCTCCCACTGCGTTATATTCTCACACTCCTTCAGCCACAGTCATTTTCTTACATTGCCTATGTAATCTTGAAGAACTCCGCCCCTCACTACAGGCTGGACTCTGAGATGAGAAGCTCCTGTCATCTGGGGGCTGCCCTGGCACTCACAGGTAGGCCTTGGTGTTTTCCTGTGGAACATCCATTATTTTACAGACATCAACGTCAGGCAAGGCCTCTCTGTGACCCTGATGGATCAAGACAAAAGAAGACCACTCTGTAATCGTGTCTGAACACAGACAAATACATGAACATTGTTCACACCTCAAAAACAATCAACCCAACATGCCCCTATCCTGGCTAATATGAGCGATTGCTATCCCTTAACCAAGTGCAGCTTTAGCTTCATTACAGGCTTCCCTCCTTCTAGATAGGATTCATTAAGATTCCTGAGAGTCTCTAATCCAGAGCAAAGCCCCGCTTCCTTAAACTCTCCCTAAAAGCACCCAATAAGAGCCCAAATCCTATAGCAAATCTTTTCAAACATCCCATGATTACTGAGATGCTCCACAGTTTCCCAGGGTGTGTGGTTTCCCCTGTTGCCAGGAGCAGTAAACCCATCTGTTCAACT
Organism: Chaetophractus vellerosus; assembly: GCA_004027955.1. Taxonomy (NCBI): domain Eukaryota; kingdom Metazoa; phylum Chordata; class Mammalia; order Cingulata; family Chlamyphoridae; genus Chaetophractus; species Chaetophractus vellerosus. Next base: position 2,018 of record PVKH010006082.1, read on the forward strand.
ACAGGTGTGTTCCTAGTGGCCTTTGGCTGGAGGGCATTGGAAACTCCCAGTGGCTCATGATTCAACACCAGTAGTCTCCAAGGAGTCTCCTTGGAGCAGACAAAAGTGGTGAGCATTTTGTCAAGACACAAGCTGTGTTGTGTTCCCCACAAGTACCCTTAGCTCTGGCTCCTGCCTCACCTCTAATGGCTCCCAGCAGGGCTTAGAGGCCAGCTGCAGTCTCTACCCACTTATCAGGGGCCCTGGGCCCGGCATGGAGGAACTCATTGTCATCACTCTTACTCAGGATCACCTGGTTATTGAGGTGGGGGCGTGGTAGCCCCACTCTCAATACTGCTGGTTTCACTATGATTGGCTGGAACAAACAAATCTAGAGGAGCTAAGCAGCCTGGAGCACTAACAATCTCATTTAAAAATTGTGGTTTTATAGTTCTGTCTTCATTCCCCCACCCCCACCCCACCCAAGAGCAATAGTCTCTTCCTTGATGGAAGCACCCCTTCTCTGTGAGTGATCACAAAAGAGCAAGAAGAATATCAGGTTCAGTGTATAATGGATTTAAAGTGGGACTATCTTGATCAGCTAACACTCAGGAGGAAAGAGTTCTCATCCAGGATGCCCATCCTAAAAATTCAAATGAAAAGTTTCAAACACCCCCACCAAAGTCCAGAACTTTGCCCTTACATATATGATAAACAGTAATTTTTTTAAAGTCAGAATATGAAGAGGCCTCCCACGGGAATCATTTCCAACCCTCTGAGTTGCTGTGTGGTAAATGCCTGTCTCTGGTCCTAAGCATATAACTACCCAAACTGTTAATCCACACCTAGCATTACTAGTTGCATTCTGTTTTGAATTACTGTGGTTGAACCTCCTATCTGAGAATATGAATCTTCAGTCTCTGTTAAGGTACCTGCTTTCTTGATTTCTCCTTAGGATACCAACACTGATCTGTTTGTCTGAAAATGGCTTCTAGCCCCTTTGTTATTGGCAGCAGAGTCCAGCTTGCCCTGATCTGAGAAGCTGATCTCCCAGCCACAGCCGCTTCTACCCATTACCTCTTGCTTAGTTCAACTCCCTTCTTGGCAGGACTCACAAAGTTACCCATGAGGTAATGCTCACATTTTTCTCTCTGTTCTCCTTGAACTTCCCTTGACTTTGTTTTCATCTCCATTCCTAAAGTTTAGGTTTTCTCCCCATTTGCCATTTTTCTTCATTAGGTCACTAAGTGAGTGTTATCTGAGTTCTCCAGTGTTAGTAGCATTCTGTTTCACAACTCTTTGGATAGGAAAAATAATCAAATCACAGAATTACTCAAAATTAAACTAGATGATATCTAAATCTCTTTCAATTTACAATTATATGATTCTTTGAAGCTACTGTTCTCCCCAACTTCTACCTGTTAAATAAATAAACAATCCAATTGGAAATCTCATTTTAGTAGGTACTTTACTGATCTGCTTAGATTTAATTTAGAAGACAGAATACTGGCTCATAAAAAAGTTTCTTACCCTCACTAATAATCAAAGAAATCCAAATCAAAGCAATAATAAAGTATGATATCAATCGATCAAACTGGTAAAAAAATTAATAATTCCCAGTGTAGGCAAAAATTGCTGGGATGGGACTTTGATACAATCTTTCTAGAAAGTAATCTGGTAATGTGTATTAACATTTTAAATGTGCATAGCCTTTGAACCATCAAGTCTACATGAATGAATTTATCCTAAAGAAAATTAAATAAAGATGTATATAAAATAATTTTAATTACAGCACTGAATATAATAGAAAAAATTCAAAACCATCTAAGTGTCCATTAACAGGGGATGGTTAATATGCCATATATATAATACTACACAGATTTTCATAAAATAAGATTGATCAGTTATTCTCAGCCCTGGCTGTATATTTGAATCACCAGAAGAGCTGCGAAAAAAATCTTAACTCAAGGGCCCTACCCACAGAACTCTGATTATTTGGTACGGAGTAAGGCCCAGCATTTGTATTTCTTTAAGATAAAGATAATTCTATTGTGTTGTCAGGTTTGAGAACCACTTGGGCCCTTACAAGCATTTGAGGTTCTTCTTATACCAACCCTAACATGACACATGATAGAATATTTGTCTGTACTGCTTTTTCAACCATATTTAGAGATTTGTTTTATAATATAACTACCTCCATATTGAAAGAACAAAAAGGTAGTACAGGCTGAAAACAGAGAGAAAAAGAGAAAACTGGCCTTAGGATGGCTTGTGTATGCAAGGAGGAACTTCCATCATAAACACAGCTTTCTGTGTCTGATATTAGCAATTGTACATATTTAGAGAAAATGATTGTCTAAGCTCAAGTCAAAAAGTACTGGCTTTGGTCCTGGAGGGTACTGGTCATCAAGATGGTGGAGTGAGCGCCTCCCTCCCTCCCTGTCCCCTGAAACTTTGAGCAACAAACAAGAGCTAGAAGAAATATCTTTCTCAAAACTCCAGAAAACAGTTAAGTAAGCACTGAGCAAAGAAAGAGACAACTTGAAAATGGAAGGAAAACCTCCTCATGGCACCCTGGCTGACACTTCCCCCACCCATCCCCTCACTGGCTCTGTGTGAAGCTGGATTGCATTCCCAGTGTGGGTCCCTGGTCCCAGTTCCTGAGGGAGTGTGGGGGTCCAGTGGGTCCTGGCCCTGGCTCCCCCCCCCCCCAAAAGAAACTCAGCCCACAGCACGTAGCTGCTTGCACGCCCCAGGACACAAGTTAAAATGTAACAGACCTCCCTATAGGGAAACAATGCATAAATGGTACCATAGACTGTAATTTTCTCCAGGATGTACCCTTCTTTCCTTCAATAATATCACCAAACCCCACTCATGTGCTTCGTGTGACCCTAGCAGAAACTCTGTTATGAAATGTCTTTTTTCTGAGACTCTATACATTGACCCTCATTTTCCCGCCTCTTTGCAGTGCACTACTTTCATTATCTGGCCTGCTGCCACCACAGAAACTCTCCTGTCTGTAAGTCACAATAAATAAAGCTTATGCCTGACTCCGTGCCAGGTACATTTTTTAAAAAAAGTTATTTCTCCCCACCCCCTTGTTGCTTTTCACTTGCGGAGTCTATTCGTCTTCCTTCTTTCTTTAGGAGGCACCGGCACCCTTACCCGGGCCTCTGATGTGGGAGGGAGGTGTCTAATCGCTTAAGCCACCTCCGCTCCTTCCTTTGTTGTGTCTCTCACTCTTTTCCCTCCCGTCTCTTGTTGTGTCAGCTTGCTGCACCTGCCTGTTGCGTCAGCTCACTGTCTTCTTTAGGAGGCACTGGGAACCTCTACTCCCTGCTTTGTCGTGTCTCCTATTATGTTCTTTTCTTCTTGTTTCTCTTGTTGTATCAGCTTGCTGCGCCTGCCAGTCATGCCAGCTCGGGCAGGAGCCCAGTCACCTGAGCCACATCTGCTTACCTATGCCATTTTTTGGTCTTGTGTCCCATGCCTTCCAGGAGCTGAGTTGGAACAGTGAGTAGGGCATCTCTTGCGCATATACTAGGAGCACATATGTCTGTGCAAATCTGTCTGGTGGTAGCCTGCAGGAAGGACTGAACCAGCACACACGTCACAGGAATGCAGTCCCAGATCTTGCCCTGAATGCAGAAAGCAGCTCACAGAGCTCTCCTAAAGAATGCTAGAAGACAACAGTCATATCACAGATGCCTGGGGCAAAGGTTTACTCACTCTGAACATACAGTGCAGTGCCCAGGACTGTGAGGAAACACTGTTTTCTAGGGAAGAGGGAACATTTAGATCTGTTTAAATGGGGGGAATTCCTAGGGCTGTGCACAAATGCTCAGGACAAGATGCATGTGCAGAAAGGACTGGGAAAGACCCTATGGTTTTGCCTTGAGCTAGACTATAAATTTATTGTTAGGATATCTAGGTTTTAAAGGAGAGTACTCACACAGGCCAATCTGCAAAGACTAGAAAAGTGGTGTTTTCTTTCTTTTCCTTCATTTTTGTTCTGTTCTGTTTTGTTTGTTTGTTTGCTCCTAGCCTTCAGGCAAATCTCTGCCATAAAACTAGCTGGATACAAGCTTAAGAAAACAGATGCCTCAGTGTCTAAATTTCAATGATAACACATTAAAATACCAGAATATCCAGGTTGCAGCCTTTCTAGTGACAGTGATGCAAGATGGCAGACACTCTGGGCTCGGGTTGGGAGCAATGCCATCAACATGGCAATGGAAAACCTCCCCAGAAAAAAACCTCCCCAGAGGTTCAGTATGTAAAAAGACAAATTCCACCCACTTAGAACTCTGGAATAGGACTCCACAAATCCTGAATCAAAGAAAAAGAAAAATATCAAGACAGGAAACAGATGAAGAAGAGCTGAAAAAATCTGAACACTTAAACACAGGCTATTCTAAAGGACTGGAATGAGTTGAAACAAATGTCAAGGAAAAGCCTTAACAATAAAACCCTAGACAAGAAGGGGTAACTGACCTTCAGAATTAATTCACCAAGATAATCGGATGTTTAGGCATCAGCAAAAAAATACAAGCCATACTAAGAAACTGGAAGATGTGGCTCAATCAAGGGAACAAATTAAAACTTCAGAGGAGACACAGAAGTTGGAGCAACTAATCAAAGATGTTCAAACAAATCTAAATCAATTCAAGGAGATGAAGAGAAAAATATAGAGGTCAAACATTATGAAGACAATGTGTGAACATAAAAAATTTTAAAGTATGGAAAGAAACATAAATTATGAGGATGAAAGGCAGAATAGCAAGATTAAAATACACCAGAGGCATACAACAGAAAAGGTGAAAAGGCAGAAGAATCAGTGAAATTGAATACAGGACAATCAAAATTATACAGTCAGAAGAACAGATAGAGAAGAGAATAGAAAAAAAAAATTGAGCAGTGTCTTAAGGATTTGAGTGACAGCACTAAGCATACAAACATACACATCATTGGTATCCCAAAAGAAGAGAAGGAAGAAGGGGCAGGAAGAATATTTAAGGAATAATGGCTGAAATTTTCCCTTTTATGACAGACATAAATATTTTCTTTTAAAGATTTTGTTTATTTATTTATTTATTTATTTATTATTTATTTATTTATTTATCCCCCCCTTGCTGCTTGTGCTCGCTGTGTCCATTTGCTTTTGTATTTTCCTGTGTCTGCTTATATCCCTTTGTTGCATCCTTTTGCTGCACCAGCACCATGCTGCACGGGCCATCAGCTCACCAGGCTGCATGGGCCAGCTTGCCTTCACCAGGAGGCCCTGGGAATCGAACCTGGGGCCTTCCATATGGTAAACGGGAGCCCAACCAATTGAGCCACAGCCACTTCCCAAAAGACATAAATATACATGCCCAAGAAGTATAAATCCTAACAGAGCTACTCTGAGACACATACAAATCAGAATGTCAAATGCCAAAGCTAAAGATAGAATTCTGAAAGCAGCAAGAGAAAAGTGATTTGTCATATACAAGGGATCTTCAATGAGACCAAGTGCCAAATTTCTCATCAGAAAACATAAGGCATGGGAGTGGATGTTGTTCAAGTGGTTTACCTCCCATAAGGGAAGATCCTGGGTGCAATCCTCAGTACCTTGTACCTAAAAAAAAAAAAAGAAAAAAAAAGAAAGAAAGAAACCATAAGGTAAGGAGCCAGTGGTATGATATATTTAAGGTACTAAGTGAGAAAAATTGCCAGCCCCAAATTCTTTATCCAGCAAAACTGTCCTTTGAAAATGAAGATTTTAAAATATTCACAGATAAACAGAACCTAAGAAAGATCATCAACAAAAGATGTTCCCAACAAGAATTACTAAAGGGAGTTCTGAAGGTTGAAAGGAAAAGACAGGAGAGAGTGGCTTGTAGTTGTTGAAGAAATGAAGATTATCAGTAAGGGTCACTAAAAGGATAAATGCAAAACCCTGCAGTACTTTATCCTCAATATACAACTCTACTCTTCAATTCTTATAAGAGTCAGAATACAATTGGACAACAAAAAGGCACATTTCCTGATAAGGGACATGAAAAATATAAAATACAGTGGTAAAGTGGGACAAAAGTAACACAAATTGGGGAAAAGAGGGATATTAGAGCAAAGAAAATGTATGCTATTGAAGCTAAGTTGGTATCTTTTCAAATTAGTAGATCATAGATGTAGGACGTTTAATACAAACTCCAGGGTAACCACAAAGAAAGTATTTTTTAAAAATCTACAGAAACAGAAATGAGAAATGAATCAATCAGATATATCACAAAAGATCAACCATACAGAAAAAGAGGTTGCAATAAAGGAAAAGAAAGAAAAAAATATATGACATATAAAAACCAAAGGGCAAAATGGCTGAAGTAAATACAACCTTTACAGTAATAACACTGAATTCCCACCCCCCCCACACCACCTTGAGATGGCTCCCTCATGTGTCTAGTTGCTGTCTGTTAATTGCCTGCTTGCTGTGTTTGCCCACTGTCTTCTTTAGGAGACTCTGGGAACAGAACCCAGAATCTCCCATGCGGGAGACGGGTGCCCAACTGCTTGAGCCACATCTGCTCCCTATAACAATGAATTTTAACAGAATAAAATTCCTAATCAAAAGACACAGATGGCAGAATGGACAAAAAAAGAATGATCCAACTATATGTTGTTTATAAGAGACTCATCTTAGACTCAAAGACAAAAATAGGTTGAAAGTGAAAGGTTGTGAATAGATAGTCCATGTAAATAGTAATCAAAAAAGAGCTGCAATAGCTATATTAATATTGGTCAAAACAGAATTTAAGTCAAAAGCTGATGTAAGAGACTAAGTAGGACACTATATATTAATAAAAGGGGAAATCCGCAGAGAAGCTAACATAATACTCAATGGTGAAATACTGAAAGCTTTCCCTCTAAGATCTGGAACAAGACAAGGATGCCCATTGTCACCACTGTTATCCTACATACTACTGGAAGTTCTAGCCAGAGCAATTAGGCAAGAAAAATAAATAAAAAGCATCCAGATTGGAAAGGAAGAAGTAAAACTTTCCCTATTTGCAAATGACATGGTCCTATCTATAAACAGTCCTGAGAAATCTATAAGAAAGCTACTAGATGCAATAAGCTAATTTAGCAATGTGGCAGGATACAAGGTCAACATGCAAAAATAAGTAGTGTTTCTATAAACTAATAATGAGCAATCTGAGGAGGAAATCAAGAAAACAATTCCACTTACAATAGCAACTAAAAGAATCAAATACCTAGGAATAAATTTAACAAAGGGTGTAATGGACTTGTACACAGAAAACTATAGAACATTCCTAAAAGAACTGAAAGAAGACCTAAATAAATGGAAGGATATTCCATGTTCATGGATTGGAAGACTAGGCCAATTCTACCAAAAATGAATTACAAATTCAACATGATCTCTAACAAAATTCCAAAAGCCTACTTTGCAGAAATGGAAAAGTCAATTATTAAACTTATTTGGAAGAGCAAGGGGCCCTGAATAACCAAAAATATCTTGAAAAAGAAGAATGACATTGAATGACTCACACTTCCTGGCTTTAAAGCATATTACAAAGCTGCAGTGGTCAGAACAGTATGGTAATGGCTTAAGGATAGATATTTTGACCAATGGAATTGAATTGAAATTTCATAATTAGACCCTCACATCTATGGCCAATTGATATTTTAAAAAGATTTTATTTATTTATTTATTTATTTATTTATTTACTCCCCGATTGTTTTGTGCTTGCTGTCTGCTCTCTGTGTCCATTCACTGTATTCTTCTGTGTCTGCTTGTCTTTTCCCTAGGAGGCACCGGGAACCGATTCCAGGACCTTCCAGAATGGAGAGAGGCTGCTCAATCTCTTGCGCCTCCTCAGCAGCTTGGTCTGCTGCATCTCTCTTTGTCTCTTTTCTGTGTATCTTTTTGTTGCACAATCTTGCTGCGCTAGCTATCCAGCACTCTTGTGCAGGCTAGCACACCTCCATGGGCCAGCTCGCCAAGCGGTCCCAGCTTGCTTTATACCAGGAAGCTCCAGGAATTGAACCCTGGACCTCTCATATGGTAGATGGGAGCCCAATTGCTTGAGCCACAATCACTTCCCTATAGCCAATTGACTTTTGACAAGGCTGCCAAGTCCATTCAATTGGGAAAGAATAGTCTCTTCAACAAATGGTGCTGGGATAATTGGATGTCCATATACAAAAGAATGAAAGAGGTCCCCTATCTAACACCATATACAGAAATTAACTCAAAACTGATCAAAGACGTAAATAAAAGAACCAGGAGTATAAAACCCCTCAAAGAAAATGTAAGTAAGCATCTTCAGGATCTTGCGTTAGGCAATGATTTCTTAGATCTTATACCCAAAGCACATGCAACAAAAGGAAAATAGATAAATGGGACCTTATCAAAATAAAATAACTTTTGTGCATTAAAAAACTTTGTCATGAAAGTGAAAAGATAACCTACTCAAAGGGGGAAATTATTTGAAAACCACGTATCTGATAAGGGTTTAATATCCAGAATGTATAAAGAAACCCTACATCTCAACAATAAAAGATAAACCATTTAAAAATGGGCAAAAGACTTGAATAGACATTTCTCCAAAAGAGGATATACAAATGGCTAAAAAAGGATGTGAGGGCGATCTGGCTGCAACATCTGTCACCCCATTGATCGCCAGGGTTGATTCGGCTGATTTGGCTGGCTAGGCAGGTGTGCCCTTCCTCCCTCTCCACTGCATGTGTGTCCCTCCCGAAGCTGTGCTCTCTGTCAAAGAGGATGACCTTCCCCGCTAGAGGAGGACCGTTCTTTGGTCAAGGGTATACGAGTAGCTGAGCTCCCCTGCTAGAACCTCCAAACAAGCTCACAAATGGCTAAAAAAAAATCACATGAAAAGATGCTCAATATCACTAGCTATTGGGGAGATGCAATTCTAAATCACTATAAGAGATCATTTTACACCCAATAGAATGGCTACTATGAAATAAACAGAAAACTACAAGTGGTAGACAGGATGTGGAGAAATAGGAACACTCATTCATTGCTAGAGGCAATGTAAAATGGTGTGACTGCTGTGAAAGCCAGTTTAGTAGTTCCTCAGGAAAATAAGTATAGGATTACTATATGACCCAGAAATTCTGCTACCAGGTATATACCCAAATAATTGCAAACAGGGACTCGAACAGGCATTTGCACACTGAAATTCATGGTGGCATTATTCACAATTGCCAAAAGATGGAAGCAACCCAAGTGACCATCAACCAATGAATGGATAAACAAGATGTGGTATATCCATACATATACAATGGAATATTATTCAGCCATAAAAAGGAATGAAGTCCTGTTTCATGTGACAACATAGAGGAACCTTGAAGACATTAGGCTGAGCGAAATAAGTCAGACACAAAAGGACAAATATTGTATGAGCTCACTGAGGTCATACAATAATCTGGAGTTAGAATCTAGAATATAGCTTACTGGGGGATAGATTGGGGTTAGAGAATGGGGAGTTGATGCTTAATTTATACAGAATTTCTATTTAAGTTGGTTGTACATTATTGTGACTATAATAAACAGCACTGCATTATATGCATGAATGTGATTAAAAGGGGAAACTTTAGGTCATATATGCTACTAGAATAAAAATTAAAAGAAAAAACAGGACTGTGTGACACATGAATCCTATTGTAGACAATAGAATATAGTTAATAGTACAAGTATTAGAATGTTCTTTCACAAATTATAACAAATGTATGACACTGACACAAGGTGTTAATAATAGGGCGGTATATGGGGATAAAGAACCTAAAGTAAACTATGTTAACAAAAGTAACTACTGTTAAAAAAAGTATAATTATAAAAAGTTCTGTCATTATCTGTAACAAATGTTCCAAACCAATGTAAGGTGTTAGTAGTGGGGTAGTGTATGGGAATCCTATATTTCATGCATGATTTTTCTGTAAACCCACAACTTCTATAATAAAAAAGGATTAAATAGTCTGATTCAGTGGATTAAAATGAATAGGAATAAAACATATATTAGAGTAGAAAAATGTCCAGGTTGAAAAACATTACAAAACATACATAGAAACAGGAAATGATGACTTGTGCTAAGGAGAAGGCTGAAAAATTATAGACCATAAATAAGGAAGACAAGAACTTGGATATACCAGGCAAATACTTTTTTAAAATAGCCCTAAGTATGCTCAGAGAGCTAAAAGAAATTATGGACAAAAAACTGAAAGAAATCAAATAAAAGACAGATGAACAGAAAGAGAATCTCAATAAAAGAAAGAAGTTATGAAATGGAATTAAATAGGGCTGAAGGTCACAATAATAGAAAATAAAATTCCCTTGAGGAGCTCAATGCAGATTGGAGCTGGCAGAAAAGTCAGTGAACTTAAAGATAAGACAATTGAAATTATTCAGTATGAGGAGCAGAAATAAAAAAAGAATGAATAAAAGTAAAAAGAGCCTGGGAGACTTGTGGGACACAATCAGTTGTGCCAATATGTGCATTATGGGAGGCCAAGAAAGAGTGAAAAAGGCAAAAAGAATATTTGAAGAAATAATGACTGAAAATTTACCAAATTTGATGAAAGTCATGCATTTACACATCCAAGATGCTCCATGAACTTCAAACAGGATAAACCCAAATGGGCCCACAACTTGACATTATAATCAAAATCTGAATGCCAAAGAAGAGGGAATTCTGAAAGTCACAAGAGAGAAGAAATGTGTCCTGTACAAGGGTACCTCAATAAGACTAAGTGCTGATTTCACATAGGAAACCATGGAGGCACAAAGGCAATGAAATGACATACTTAAAGTACTGAAAACAACAACAAAATGCCAAACAAGAATTCTATATATGGCAAAACTATCTTTGAAAAATGAAGGAGAGATTAAGACATTCCCAGTTAAAAGAAAACTGAGGAAATTCATCACCACTAGATGAGGCTTACAAGAAATGCCCTTTTATAAGGAATTCTTCAGGTTGAAAGGATAACAACTAGACAATAGACGAAAGCCACATGAAGAAATAAAGATCTCTAGTAGTGGTAATAACATGGGTAAATATAATTGCTAGTGCTGTTGTATTTTTTGAATTGTAACCCCAATTTACTTCCTACAGGATCTAAAATGCAAATGCATAAAAATAATGATAAATCAATTGTTATGATGTTATAATATGCAAATATGTCATTTGCAACAAGAATACATAAAGGTGGGGGAACAGAGGGGTATAGAAACATAGTGTGTGTATACTATTGAAGTCAAATTGGTATTAAGCCAAAAGAGATTGTTATAGATTTAGGATGCTAAATTTAAGCCCCATGGTAACCACAAACAAAATATTGGAAAACATGCACAGAAAGAAGTGAGGAGGGATTCTAAAGGGTTCGCCAGAAAAATAAACAAAGAACTTGAATAGACATTTCTTCAAAAAAAAATACACCTGACTAATAAGCACATGAAAAGATGCTCAATCTCATTAGCCATTAGGGAAATGCAAATCACAATCACAGTAAGATACCACCTCTCACTCACTACAATGGTTATTATGACAAAAATGGAAAGTAACAAGTGCTGACAAAGATGTAGAGAAATGGGAACTTGAGTACATTGTTAGTGGGAATGCAAAGTGGAATCGCCACTGTGGAAAATAGTTTGATGGCTCCTCAGAAAGTTAATCCCACTGAATCATGCTTGGGAGTGGATGAGATAGGAAAGTCCATGTTGTATAAATGTTTTTACATTAAAAAACAAGAGATAGATTAAGAGATAACAACAACTAAAGGCAATACATGACCCTGGACTGGATCTAATAATGGAGGGGAAACATGCCCAAAGGAACATTATTGGAACTTATGAAAAAATTGGAGTATGGATATTAAACTTTATATCAATGTTAAAGTTCTTGAACTTGACAACTGTACTTAAGGTAGTTACATAAGTGAATATTCTTGCTCTTAGGAAATGTATATGGAAGTATTGTGTTCAAGAAGCATGATGTATAAAACCTACTCATGCATGTTTAGAAGATAGATAGATAGATAGATAGATAGATAGATAGATAGATAGATAGATAGATAGATAAGGGAGGAAGGGAGGAAGGATGGATGGACAGAAGGAAGGAAGGAAGGAAAAGAACAAATGACAACATGTTATAAGTTGGTGAATCTGATGGAAGTATGTTGGAGTTCTCTGTATAGGGTTTGTATTATTTTTGCAACTATCCTGTAAGTTTGAAATTATTTCAAAATAAACAGTTAGAAAAATTACTGGCTTTGTCAAATAATTCATTTTGGACCTATCCTCCATGAATTTATCTTGTGGAGAAAGAGAAAAGCAAACAGAATTTAGATAAATTCCTAAGGATATATCATCTGCGGCCACTTCAAGCTGGAGGGACCCCAGAAAATCATGTTCTTAAAGCTAATCCATTCCTGTGGGTTTAAACCTACTGTAGGTGGAAATTTTGATTAGTTTACTTCAGTAAGGCATGGCCCAGTGTGGGCCTTACTAGTCTTACTGGTGTCCTTTATAAGAGAATGAAATTCAGACGAAGAGAGAGAGGAACCATGGAAGCCAGAAGCTGAAAGCAATGAAATCCAGAGGAGAAAGCAGAGACCAGCAGGCATTGCCATGTGCCTTGCCATGTGACAGAGGAGTCCAGGATCGGCGGCAGCCAATCTTCAGGGAGAAAGTTTCACCAGATGATGCCTTCATTTGGACATTATTCTCAGCCTTGGAACTGTAGACTTGGAAGCCAATGAATCCCCATTGTAAAAGCCAACCCATTTCAGGTATATAGCATTTTGGCAGCCTAGCAAACTAAAACACCTTCTAATTTAGAAACCATATGTTCAGGCAAACATTTCTAAATTCATATATTGAAAAAGTTAGGGTCATATGCTTGAGATTGAAGAGTTAAACTTTGTTATAGCTCACGTGTGTAACTTAAATATGAAACGGCAATGGGATTTGCTGAAAATCTTGATTCAGAGTTTTACCACACAATAGAGTTCATTTAAAAATTACAATTCAAAAAACTGTGTATGTGTATACATACACACACACATTTATATACCAATATAAAATACTATTGATTTTAAATCTTAAATTACTTTTTATCTTTCTCTCCCTATCTCTTGCCCTCTCTCACTCTCCCTCCCTTTCTTCCATCCTTCCTCCCTGTTGTTTTTTGACTGATCTCATTAATCAGTGTGCTCAAGAGCTAATTTGCCAAAAAGCTGATTTCTACATATTTTGTAAATTATATTATTCATGTATTTTTAAAAAATCTCCTAGGTGATATCATCATTTCTTTATTCATTTTTTTTCTACCATATACAGTCTTTCAGAATGGTAGTGATTGAAGCTCGATTTACAATTTAGGTTCAGCTCTCAGGAAAGATTAAATATCTTTTCTATCCCCAGCGTTACTGGATTTTGTCTAGGTTCTTGATTTATGCTGCAGAAATGAATTTCAGAGCACGTTGGGCTAGTTAGGCCAGTAATTTATTAAGGTAGGGAGGGAAGAGAAATGGGAGAAAATAACAGATCACGGGTCCGCGGTAGAGGGTAAGGGGCTGAAGAGTGTTGAAGAGGGCTGATTTATAGACTACAATTTCCCATTGTAGATTATAAATGCTGAGATTTTACTTGCATGTTATTCCATGCAGGGGGGACATGATGAGAGCAGGGCGTAGAAGCCAAGGGAGCCAAGGGTTTTCTAGCAGCCATCTTGGGGGTATCGGTGTCCACGTGGACTTCTTGCCAGGTTCCCAATCCGTCTATTGATTCCCTATATGAAGTCTGCTTCACCAGGAAGGGTGTGAACCAAGAAGAGAATAACCATGGAAGCTAGGCTAATGATTTCCTGCATTCATATACTATAGTATTTGCTAGCGCAGGGGAGGAAAGCAGCATAGCAGCATGGCTTTGTGCTATATTGTGGGATGGAAGATGGAATCAATATTCTGGCTTCTCTGAAGTCAGTTTTCTAGTAAGAATTATTTTGCTTGAAGTATTGTTTCCAGAACATTTAAACACCATTTCCCAAATACGAAATTCTAAAAAACAAAAGTCACAAATTATATGATTTTGATACAATTCACTTTTTATAACTGTCTGTCTTGCTTTTCCTCTACTAGCATGGATAATCTGAAGTAAATGAAGCACTAATGTCTAGGAAATACATTCACATGATTTTCAGGCTAAAGATGAGAAAAAAAAAAAAAGAAAGGGTAGTTTCTGTACCTTGATGATACTCTTTCTTCCATCTACAGAGGTAGCTGTAGCTTACATGTGTGACTCATGTTGGAAAAGCGGGCTGATAAAAATCAATGGATCACATGCTGGTACACGCAGTGCTAGATGGCAGGCTGGTTATCTCATTCAGCTGATGCAATACTGCTATTTCCCGAGTTGAAATACAATTTAGAGCCAGAAGGAAGAGGCCCTAGGTTGTTTGATTAGAACATCACTTTTAGCTAATCTGCCTTTTTCTTTTTCTCTTTTTTTAGCATTGTCTATTATTGTCTATTTCCTTCTTTTCTTATGTATGAGGTGGTAATAATTGCTAACGCTTAAACTGTGCCAACACTCATATGAACATTTTACTCTCAATCTTCACAAGAATCCTGTGAGATAGGCAACCTCATGTTATCATCTGATATGCAAAATATTATGTAACTGCTCTACGTTACACAGCAGAAAAAATAAACTTTGTGTGTGTGTGTGTGACTTGTATCTGAGGATCTTTCTCTCAGAGTGCTCAGAGTGTGTCTAAGTCTTCTAAGAAGTCCCACTTTTGGAAAGACCATTCCCATTATGAACTTTGAAAGAGAGGACATTCCTATCTTTGGTATGCTCAAAGCTCTGGTCATCCATTTTTAACCTCAATGCCAGAGCTTTCTGTGAATTTTACTGAAATTTTATTTTTCAACCATTATATAGTTTTGGATGGCTCTTAGTATTTTAAGATTGTTGTTAGCGTTTTACCTGTAAAGGATCACTACTCAAGAATAGTTTTTAGAATTTAAAGAGTAGAATGTATTTGTTTGTTTGTTTATTCAGTGTTTTAAGATTATTTTCAGATAAAAGCAATTGGTCATCTTAATAACCTTATGTACTCCATTATTTTACTTTGCTCTGGATTTAATGCTAATATTTATATAAATCAGAGATGAGAAGAAAACAAACAAACAAACAAGGAATATGTGGGTTTGATGAATATCCTCAGGTGCCATACAATTAAAAATCATTATGTCTTTCACTTCTTATCATCATACAAGAAGGCAGGAAACTGTAAAATGTGACAATCCTGGAGGCCATATTAATGATGGATTCCTTTCAACCATGGACGTTTTGGTGTAAAAATTTCACCTGGTAGTTATACCCATCCAAACCACGTATGCCCACGGGCAGTTCACTGGGAAGTCAAGAAACAGACAGCAATCACAGATTGCTTGCCCAAACTACCTAGATCCAGTTTCTTGCCTTCTAACACCTCTAGTCATGTTTCAGAATTGGATCTTCAGAGTTAATATCAGCCTGAGGCTCAGTTTACTTAAGCACGCTTAAGACATGATGGTCAAATCTTACTCTTACGGGTTCCTGGAGTTGCTAGAATGTATGAAAGATTAAAGTCAAGGCTCTTTAACCTCACCTCTAGTGCAGGGACCTAGACTTCTGTCCTCATAGGGCACTTGGCCCAAGACAAACACTATAAGACTTTCTTTCCCCTGTTGAAAAGAAGAGATGTCATGTAAACTAGTAGAGGATAGACAGAAGTTTCCACTTTATATCCTAATTAAAGGAAAAGTATGATTTATAACCATATATATACAAAGAATCTGACAGAAATGATGCTTTGATTGTTGCTTATTTGAAGATAAATTCCCATCCCTCCTACCTCTCCCCACTCCACGCCATGTTAATTGTAATCAGTAGACTTACAATTTTAAGATGAAGGTGTATCTGTAAAGGGCGATACTGATGGAAAGCTGATTTCCCCCCACAGGACCTTGGAAATGCCCAGGAATTCGAGATGCCACATACCTCAGAAGGTGTGTGTGTGTGTGTGTGTGTAAGGGGCAAAAGCAAGAGGATTGTTTGGAAGTCTATAAAAGCAACAGTCAGTCTCCCCAGCTGCCATACACGACTAAATGACTTCAGGCCACCACCTACCTAACACTAGCAGCAGAGAGGATGCAAGCTCTTTGGAGAAATTTAGCCAGAAGCTCTAGACTTGAGGACACCAGAAATAAAGGAGAGTAAGGATGGGATGCCAGACCTTAAACAAGTTGACTAAGTGATCATCTGTATACTAAGAGGTAAAATCCTTTTCTCCTTCCCTTACTGAGTTTCATAATACCAATAACCTGTCTTATAACCAGAGGCAAGAGATGGAAAGATGAACAGCCTCAGAAAAATACTGACATTTTGGGTTATGCAAAGATAAAGCCAGCTGACCACCTGATTGCCCTAGAGTGAAGAAACAATATTCATTCACATAGATGTTCCAGTCAATCTCACTCCTAATATGAATGGACCTATGGATCCATAAAGGACTGTCAAGGATCACTAAACATTTGAAGAAAGTCTACAACAACAACAAAAAATAATGACTACACATTCCAAAAGAGAGAATAGAGGAAATGTGGAGAGAAACTTACCAAATAAATAGGTTAAGAAAAAATGTCCAATCTGAAGGACATAAGTTCCAGATTAAAAGGGTCCGTGGAAGTCCCAGCATAATGGAAAGTTTCACACCAACCACCTCATTTGAAATTTCAGAACACCAAAGTCTAAACAGGCGATTTTAATACTTTCATTGAGTAACATATAGCAGATCAGGTATCAGAATTCTACAGTGGTGGTGAAAATTAGAGGACACTGGAAAAATACCTTTAACATTCTGAATGAAAGTCATTCTAAAGTTAGAATTCTAATCCCAGCTTAATTATTAGTCTAATATGAGGAAAGAATAAAGAGATTTTCAGAAATGCAAAGTTTCAAAAATTTTACTTCACATGCACCCTTTCTCTGGAAGCTGCTGGAGGTTGTATACCACTAAAAGAGAGTAAATCAATGAAAAGGAAGATATGGGATCCAGAAAACAAGGACTCCAAAGCCAGACAGAAATGAAGGGAATTCCCATAGTGATGGTAAAAGAGTAACTAGTACAGACTAGAGCCAGATGATGGGACTTCCAGGACAGATATCTCCAGGGGAAAGAAAAAAGAAGGAACTGATATGACAGACTTGACTTTGGAGATTGTATTGAGAGGTGTTTTACAGAGCTATAGAAAAATTTAGCCATTGCCTCAGAGAAAACCACATAAATGAAAAAGAATGAGTCAATAATTAATTCTAGCAAATAAAAAGTCAAACAAGACAGCAACATGGAACACTACTTAGATTATATATGAACTATGTGCAAACAGTCACAGTAAAGAAAAATACTAAAACTGGATTTAAGCTAATTTGTAAATAAACAGTATTGAAAGGATGGGTTAGCAGAAGATTAGGGCATGGAAATCCTCCTCTATCATAATAATAGATAATTTAAGGAATCTCTAAAATTAGTGAATAGATAATAGCAGGGTATGAATAGTATTTAGGAATATGAAAGTAAATGCTGGAAGAAATATAAAAGAATTGTAAGTGGTTACATCTGGGAGCAGAACAAGAAGATGAAGGCCAGAAAGGATTGCTGTGGTATTTTTTTTGCATGCCTTTATTATATAATTTTAAAACTATGGATTAGTATTACTTTGATAAAAGTGATATAATAAATAACTACTAGTAAATTAGATTATTTCTTTTTAATTAATAATTTAGAGAGTTCACACCTTAATCTAACTAAACATGTTGTAGGTAAAATAGCCTTGTCGCCTTTTGGCAGGAACTAGATTACCGTTTTTAAGCATACTTCTCATACAGGAGTGAACTCTCTAATGAAAGGTAAAGAAATTCCTCATAAGGTGACACCTGAACACAGAGAAGGGAAATGGGAAGACTGTCTCTCAATAGATGCATCGTTCTTTCTGTACTAGCCTGTATATATTTGCAATAAATTACTATTACCTACTTAAAATTTCAAAAGCAGTTGCTTCATTATTTAAGATGTTGCTGAGTGATAGCCTGAGGACAAGTTGAAAACTGTAGAATTCACCGCAAATAAAATAATGTTTGTAAGTCTTTGCTAAATACACCATTTCCTCATTAATTATAGAGGATGAAAAGATGCTTTAAAAAGTCTTTTAAAAATATCTTGCCTCTTTATCAATATTAGGTTATGCTCTGGACAAAAATCAAGATCATATGCAGTTACTAACTGGAGAAAAACTACAGAGTCAGGAGACATAGGTCAGGGCTTAGCTATCTGATTATTCTGTACAAAGGTTATAAGGGCATATGGAGGGACTTCCAGGGAAGATGGCAGAGTAGGGAGCTAAAGGACTGAGTCCTTCAACCAAAACAACTATTAAACAGGCAGGAACTATCTGAAACACTGTTTTGAAACTCCAGAGGCCAGAAGAACACTGTACACCATCCAGGGAAGAGTAAGAGTAAGAGGTTGGTACATTATGGTAAAGAACTGTAAATCACTATCTCCATGTGGCAGCTACCAGTGTTCATCCCCCACTCTTGTGGCAGGTCACGTGGGGTCCAGTCCCTGGCTGGTGGCTGGTGACAGAAAGGAACATAAAAATCATCTCCCCAAAAATAGGGGCAGGCATGGCTGATCAGTGATCATGACTTTTTTTTTTTAAAAGATTTATTTATTTTATTACATATCTCCCCTTCCCCCCCACTGTGGGGGTGCGCCGAGACTGGTCACTGCGCAGGCGCGGCTTTCCCCGCTTGTGGGTGGCTTCTGCTTCCATTCACGGCTGGCTCTCAGTTCGTGGGTGGCTGGCTGCGCTCCATTCGCAGGCGACCTGCCCTGCCCGTGGCGGCTTTTGCCTGTCCGTGGCGGCTTTTGCCTGTCCGTGGCAGCTTTTTGCCCTGCCCATGGTGGCTCGCGATTCTCAAGGCGGTCTGTCCGCTAGGAGAGGTCCCCGGGAACCGAACCCGGGGCCTCCCATGTGGTATGCCGATACCCTATCCACTGGGCTATCAAGCCGGCCCCTGATCATGACTTTTGATTAGCGAATTCAGATGGCTGGGTCCTGGCTCTGAGGGCAGCTACTGTTTCAAGAGGCCCCAGACAAATGTGGAGGCAGCCATTGTTACAACCCTCCCCAGAGCGGGGCAGAGGTGGTGGAGATTTAAAGACACAGGCTTCCTTAAGACTGCAGGGTAAAGTTAGCAGAAGGGCTGCATTTGCTGGGCAGGCTAGGAAAACTCAGCTCTGGAGAGCTATCAGAG